>PVJD01005108.1:0-121439 GCA_004026545.1 Mormoops blainvillei
AAAAAAAAAGATGCCTACTTATGTCAATAGCACCCGAGGAAAACTTGCATTGTGAAAATTGCACTTCGGGTTCTATGCCTGACATCAGTCAGGCAGTGACTCTTCGTATCCGTGTTGCAAAGTATTTCCCAGAAACAACTCATGGGATGCTTAGAACACCCAAGCAATTTAAACCTAAGCAAGTGAGAAAAGGAATTTTCCTTGAAAGTAGTCAACCCCCCTTCATATTCTCCCTTGCACAATAAACCCAATCATATATTTTTAATGATGGTATTTCAAACATTTCAGAGGATCCAAGATGGCAAAGGACTAACCTCTGCCCAGTACCAATCTGGAATTACAACTAAATTGTAGAGAATTCTTCCTGAATAACC
The DNA here is from genome assembly GCA_004026545.1 of Mormoops blainvillei. NCBI lineage: Eukaryota > Metazoa > Chordata > Mammalia > Chiroptera > Mormoopidae > Mormoops > Mormoops blainvillei. Next base: position 375 of record PVJD01005108.1, read on the forward strand.
AACTGAACACTAGCTGGAGAGAAGCCGTGTATCCATGGGCAGACAGAAGAAACCACTTCACCACAGTGAAACTGGTAGGGAGTGCAAAGGAGGCATGAGAGGTTGGGCTGGGCTCCCATGGGCAGCAGCTTAAGCTCCGGAGGAATTTTCCATTGGCCGGGGGTTTCCTCCTGAGAAGTGTGTGGTCTAAACCCAAAGCTGTGCTCCTTAGTGTGCAACACCAGAGCCAGAAAGGAACCCAGATAACATCCAACTGTGAAAAGCAGCAGGATTTCTGTCTGCCAGAAAGAGATGGCTGGAGACTCAAGAGAGCCTCTTAAAGGGCCATCACACAAACTTTCTTTCACAACTACTTACTGGGGTGTCTAGCAGAGGGAGGACAGAGTGGACTAGAGACACTTGAAGAGACTCTGGGTTGGTGACTCTGAGGAGACTACTGAAGGAACAACCATCAGGATCCCTGTGCTGAGACATTCCCCGTACTGCAGAAGCTGTCTTTCTAAGGAAGAGCACTCTTTTCTGAATGGTATTAGCCTGAGGGAACACAATAGCCCCACCCACAGGAATTACTGTGCTCCAACCTGTGGAGTTTAAGTGAGGCTGCTGATTTCAGCTTGAGGCTATATCATTGATTAATTTAACAACTAAGGCAGGTCTCTGGAAGCTCTATGAGACTTCAGCTGATTATCCCCAGTCTGGCGCTGATAAAGGCTGGCTTTGTTGTGTAGCCTGATTCTTCCTGCACACAAACAGTCCCAGCAGAGGGAGTCACAGGCTGTGGGTTGCCGAGAGCTCCAAACTGGTTGATCAAGGCCAGTCACAAACAGCATCTCACAAAAGCCTACAACAGATTCTTCACAGATCTACCTTATACATGGAAACAAATACAAAGGAGCAGCCCAAATTGGAAGACAAAGATAGAGACCCACAAATGAAAGAGAAGAGAATTCTCCAGAAGGAGAGCTAGAAGAAGTGGAGGCAAGCAGTTTATCAGATAGAGAGCTTAGAGTAATGATTAGAACAATACTCAACAGCATGAAAAAAGATAGAAACCATAAAAAAAGGACCTGTCAGAAATAAAGAATGCCATATCTGAAATAAATAATACACTGGAAGGAGTAAATACTAAGTTAGATGAAACAGAAGATCAAATCAATGATTTGGAAGACAAGGTAGAAAAAAATGCCCAGGCAGAGCAACAAAAAGGAAAAAGAATTTAAAAAAATGAGGAGATGTTAAGAAACATTTTGGACAACATGAAGCATGATTTGCATCATGGGAATATCAGAAACAGGAAAGAGTGAATAATGGATAGAGAAACTATTTGAAGAAATAATGACTGAAAACTTCCCTAATCTGGCAAAGAAAAAGGACAAATTAAGTCCAGGAAGCTCAGATAGTCTCAAACAAGTTGGACACAAAGAGGCCTATACTGAGACACATCATAATTAAAATGACAAGGCTTAAAGACAAGGAGAGAATCCTAAAAGCTGCAAGGGAAAAACAGGTAGTTACATACAAAGAGAGCACCAATTAGTCTGTCATCTGATTTCTCAATAGAAACATGTCAGGCCAGAAGGGAGTGGCACGAATTATTCAAGGTGATGAAAAGCAAGGACCTACAACCAAAGCTACTTTACCCAGTAAGGCTATCATTTAAAATCAAAAGAGAAATAAAGAGCTTCAGACTCTTTATTTAAAGAAAAAGTTAAAGGAGTTTGTTAACACCAAACCAGTACTACAACAAATGTTAAAGGATTTACTTTAAAAAGAAGAAGAAGAAAAAGAGAAAGAAAAAAAAACAGAGAAAAATAGTCCAACAATAAAATGGCACCAAATACATATCTTTCAATAATTACCTTAAATGTGAATGCCTTAAATGCTCCAACCAAAAGACATAGGGTAGCTGAATGGATAAGAAAACAAGACCCATATATGTGCTCCCTCCAAGAGACACACCTCAGATAGAAAGATACCCACAGACTAAAAGTAAAGGAATAGAAAAAGATATATCATGCTAATGGAAAGGAAAAAAAAGGCTAGAATAGCAGTACTTATATCTGACAAAATAGACTTTAACCAAGGCTATAATAAGGGGACAAGAAGCATACTACATAATGATAAAGGGAACAATCCAACAAGATGATATAACCCTAGTAAACATTTATGCACCCAACATAGGAGCGCCTAACTATATGAAGCAAATCTCCATGGGCATAAAGGAAGAGATAGACGTAAACACAGTCATAGTCAAGGCTTTTAACACCTCACTGATTTCAACAGGTAGGTCCTCCAGACATAAAATCAACAAGGAGATAGAAACCTTAAACAACATACCAGATCAAATGGGTTTAGATATCTTCAGAGCAGTTCATCCCAAAGCAGTAGAATATACAAACTTTGCAAGTGCACATGGAACATTTTCTAGGATAGACCACATGTAGGACACAAAACAAGTCTCAGTAAATTTAAGAAGATTAAAATCATATCAAGTATCATCTTTGATCACAATGCTATAAAACTAGAACTCAATCACAAGAAGAACACTGAAAAACAAAGATGTGAAAGCTAAATAACATGTTATTATATAATGACTGGGTCAACAATGAGATCAAGGAAGAAACCCAAAGACACCTTGAAACAAATGAAAATGAGGACACAACAATCCAAATCTGTGGGACAATTGGAAAGCATTCCTAAGAGAGAAATTCATAGCATTACAGGCCTATCTCGAAAAATAAGGAAAAGCTCAAATAAGCAATCTAAATTTACTTTTAAAGGAACTTGAAAAAGAACAACAAACAAAACCCAAAGTAAGTAGAAGGAAGGAAATAATAAGATCAAATCAGAAATAAATGAAATAGAGTCTAAAAAAATGATACAAAAGATCAATGAATCCAAGAGAAGCTTCTTCAAAAAGATAAACAGTATTGATAAAACTTTAACTAGACTCATCAAGAATAAAAGAGAAAGAACCCAAATAAATAAAATCAGAAATGAAAGAGGAGAAATAACAACTGACACCAAAAAAATACAAGGGATTGTAAGAAAATATTATGAAAAACTATATGCCAACAAACCGGATGACCTGGATGAAATGAATAAATTCCTACAAACATACAGTCTTCCAAAACTAAATCAGGAAGAATCAGAGAATCTGAATAGACAGATTACGCCTAGTGAATCTGAAGCAGTATAGACAGATTACGCCTAGTGAATTTGAAGCAGTAATCAAAAAATGCCTAACAAACAAAAGCCCCGGACTACATGGTTTTACAGGTTAACTTTACCAAACATTCCTAGAGGAATTAACCCCTCTCTTTCTCAAACTATTTCATAAAACTCAAGAGGAAAGAAGTCTCCCAAATTCATTTTATAAAACCAGCATTATCCTATTTCCAAAACCAGATCAAGACACTACAAAGAAAGAAAATTATAGGCCAGTATCCCTGATGAACATAGGTGCTAAAATCCTCAACAAAATACTTGCAAACTGAATATAGCAATGTATCAAAATGATCATACACCATGATCAAGTGGGATTTATTCCGGGAATAAAAGGTTGGTACAACATTCAAAAATCAATAAATGTGATTCACCACATTAACCAAATGAAGAATAAAAACCACATGATCATATCTATAGATGCAGAAAAAGCATTTGATAAAGTCCAGCACGCATTTATGATCAAAACTCTCATCAAAGTGGAACTAGAGGGAACATACTTAAACATAGCAAAGGCCATATATGACAAACCCACTACCAGCATCATACTGAATGGGCAAAAACTACAAATGTTCCTTTAAGATTGTGAACAAGACAGGGATGTCTGTTTTCACTTCTCTTATTCAACACAGTACTGGAAGTCCTAGCCACAGAAATCAGACAAGGAGAAGAAACAAAGGCATCCAAAATGGAAAGGAGGAAGTAAAACTGTCTTTGTTTGAGGATGGCATGATACTGTACATAGAGAAACCCAAAGATTCCACCAAGAAACTACTAGAACTGATAAATGAATTCAGCAGAGTAGCAGGATACAAAATTAATATCCAGAAATTAGTTGCATTTTTATACACCAATAACAAACTATTGGAAAGGGAAACTAAGAAAACAATCCCATTCACAATTGTTTCAAAAATAATAAAATACCTAGAAATAAACCTAACCAAGGATATAAAGGACCTGTACTTGGACAATTATAGGACACTGAAGAAAAAAATTGAAGAGGATACAAATAAGTGGAAACACATATTGTGTTCATGGAATATGAAGAGTTAACCTCATTAAAGTGCCCATACTACCCAAAGCAATCTATAGATTCGGCACAATTCCTACCAAGATTCCAATAACATATTTCACAAAACTAGAGCAAATATTTCAAAAATGTATATAGAACCAGAAAAGGTCCTTCATAGCAACAGCAATCCTGAGAAAAAAGAACAAAACTGGAGGAATCATGCTACCTAATATCAAACTATTCTATAAGGCCATAGTAATCAGAACGGCATGGTACTGGCATAAAATCAGACACATAGATCAATGGAACAGAATAGAGAGCCCAGAAATAAACCCACACCTTTATAGTCAATTAATATTTGGCAGAGGAAACAAGCACACACAATAGGCTAAAGATAGTTTATTCAATAAATGATGTTAAAAAAATTGGACAGATATGTGCAGAAAAATTAAATTAGGCCACCTTCTTATACCACGCACAGGAATAAATTCAAAATGGATCAGAGACTTAAATGTTAGACCTGAAACCATAAAAATCATAGAAGAAAACATAGGCTGCAAAATCTTGGACATTGCCTGTAGCGATATTTTTTCAGATATAACTGCCCAGGACAGGGAAATAAAAGAAAAAAAAAAGGGAGAGGGGACTACATCAAACAAAAGGTTTTTCACAGCAATGGATATCATTAACAAAAGAAAAAGACAGCCCACAGAATGGGGAGAACATATTTGCTGATACATCTGATAAGGAGTTAGTATCCAAAATTTATAAAGATCTTACAAAATTCAACACCAGAAAAACACCCAACCATTTAAAAAAATGGGCAAAGGACCCGAATAGACACTTCTCCAAAGAGGACATTCAGAGAGCCAATAGACATATGAAAAGGTGCTCAATGTCACTAATCATCAGAGAAATGCAAATTAGAGCCCCAACGAGATATCTCGCACTTCTCAGAATGGCTATCATTAATAAATCAAGAAACAACCAGTAATGGTGAGGGTGCGGAGAAAGGGGAATGCTTTTGCACTCGTAGTGAGAATGTAGACTGGTGCAGCCACTGTGGAAAGCAATATGGAGATACCCCCCAAAATTATAAATGCCTCTTGACCCAGCTATCCTACTTCTGGGAATATATCCAAAGGAACCCAAAACACTAATTCGAAAGAACATAAGCACCCCTGTATTCATTACAGCGTTATTTACAAAGGCCAAGTTATGGAAGCCGCTTAAGTGTCCATCAGTAGATGAGCGTATAAAATGTTTATGGGATATTTACACAATGGAATACTACTCAGCTATAAAAGAGAAAATTTTACCTTTTGCAACTGTATTGATGGCTCTGGAGAACATTATGGTAAGTGAAATAAACCAGTCAGAGAAAGACAAATACCATATGATTTCACTCGTATGTGGAATCTAATGAACAAACTGAACTAACAAGCAAAATGGGGATAGACTCATATATGGAGAGCAGGATAACAGCTATGGTGAGGGTGGAGTTAGGGGGTGGAGGGATTGAGCAAAAGAGAAAAGGACCATGGACATGGAGAACAATGTTGTGATTGCTGGGGTGTGTGGAGGTTTAAGGGGACTAAATGATAATGGAAAAAATACAATAAAGAGTAAATAAAAAATATTTTAAGTTATTTGTTGTAGGCCTAAAGGATTTTAAGCAAAGGTAAAACATATACAAATCTACAAGATCCTATATGGACAATAAGAGCTTTCAGGAATAGGGGATACTATGTTCTTTACCACTAAAGAAGAATCAGTTACTCTATCTTGCAAACTGAAAAGTTAGGTCCATTTTTTCTTTCAAAGAGTCCAAGCTCAGTATAAAGTTTTCCATTAAGGTTGATCTTTCAGAAATGAAATTGCAAGGGCCAGAATTGCCATTGCGGATAGGCAGATTCCAGGTTTTATTGCTGCTGCCCGTGAATCAGCACATCCTATTATGTTTTAAGAAATCACATTTTGCTGCTCCTGCAGTCTTGCAGCATTACTAATTAAAAGTGCCTGCTCCTCTGAACAGGTTTGTAAGCTTCAAAAGACACTTTTGTGTTTATTTCCCTTTATTTGTGTTTTTAATACCATTTTTGATATTGCCCTTAGCAAAGTAGAAATGTGGAATACTAAGATATAGTGCTGTTAAAGTGCTTATAGCAGTAGAATCTGGTTACTTACATAAATAAATATGAAACATCTGTTGGAATATAGAAAGTTTCAACTGGACCAATGATTTCCTGAGAGCAGCCTTTGGAGTGAAGGTAGATTAATTAGCTTGAAAGTCCATCTCAGATAGATTTTTAAAAGGAACTGGAAATATTTAAGTTTAATTCTGGAGAGAATAAGAGGTGAAGTTGCAGAGAGTAAAATAATAGGAAATAAGAATTATAGAAAGGAGAGTTTGAAATATCCAGAGTGGAATTGAAAAGGTCAAGTTGCGTGGAGACTCAGACATCTATCTGTGAATTAAGACATCTGGAGACTGAGTCCTAATCCCCCCAGTCACTACACTCCTGTTCCCAGACGTCACAACACAGGTAGATTAAACAACTTTATCCAAATCATATGACTAGAGGGCAATGGCTCTAGGATTTAAGGACAGGAGGTCTGAAACAATTGTATTTCCACTATTGAGAAGACCTTTGTGATATGTGTCTCGCACTATACCATTGCTATTTTAGATATTAAATTTACCCATAATAACACTCTGATTCATACCTCTTGTCTCCAGCCCAGAAATATTCATTAGTCTTTGAAACCATCTATTAATCTTTAACAGAGTGTGCATATTTTGTCACCTTGTTTCTGCCTTCCCTCCTACCTGCATCATGTGATGATGGGTATAGCCCTCACTCACATTCCTACAACCCTTTCCAAGAGTAATTAACCTGGAACCTTGTTCCTAATTTCAAACATCTGGCTTCCTTTTTCTTTTCTGTTTTATTGCTGTCCCTGACCCAGATTGGAGAAGAAGAAACTATCACCAAAGGTAGCAGTGGGGGCAAGAATTTGAATACTTTAAAGAGAAGGAAATAACCTTATTTTCAGGCAGAACGGACTAAATTGATGTTGGGGATCAACTCTACTTACCTGAGAGATGATTTTCATTTATTTAACAGTCTTCATGCATAAGAGTGTTAGTTAGTTTGCCTTAGAATACCCCTGAGTGTTTTTTCACCTTCTTAATCTATTTGTTTGATGATGTTGACTTGGCAGGGAAAGGTATTTGAACACGTTAATGTTCAAATATTCTTGTTTGAAAAATAAGCCAGCAGAGCAAACTATACTCCTCTGTGTTACTACATTTGTACATCTCCTTATTTTGAAAGTCACAATATGTTCTTAACCAGTGCCCCTTGATCTCAGCCACTCCAAACTTTTATGATATTATAAAGGTTACTGTGTGCGAGATGCTAGAGAATGCAATAGTACTGTTTGTTTCACCAAGTTGCTGTCATAAAATGAAAAATATTAAAAGGAAATTGCTAGTTAACAATGGAACAGGAGATTATCATAATAATTCTCTTACAGATAACAATGATAAATTTTGAACAAAATTAATACACACACAAGTATTTAACAGTTTGAAGAGCAATCATAAGCAGGTAAAAATTGGCCATAAAAGTGAAGTTCTTTGAGCGAAGTCCATAGTTATGAGACTGGTTCTCCTGAGGGTATCCTAGTCAGTGTGGCCTATAGGGATGCTAGAGCTCAAGCAGAAAGCTACATTTTTCTTGGGGATGAGGGTTAGCAGTTGGTATAGTTGGGAAGTGTATAAGAGCCTGGAATTGAAGAAGAAAATTCTAGAAAAATGGAACCCTCAAATTCTTGACTGAACCCTGCAAAATACCTTTGACAGACTCCAAGGAGCCCAGCAGAAAACCAAAGCTGGAGAGCAGAAAATAACTTATAAGAGATATTAACTGATAAATGTCTCAGATGAAAAAAAATTGGATTTTAAATCCCACAAGCAATTGGAAGGCTTTGGTAAAGCGAACCAAATCTCCACACATTTAAAATGCTAAACCAGTGATCCCACTACCTCCTAGAATAAAAGTCAACATTTTTTAAAAGAAGAAAATAGAATTCAGGGTGTCTAAAATGCTTTATCTAAAATGTCCACTATATACTAATATATATTCTAAGACAGCCATCCATTGAAGCTGATTCAAAGATGACCCAGAAGTTGGAATTAGAAGGCAGGGGCTTTAAAGTTATCATTTTACATATTTTAAGGAACTAAAGAGAAACAAGGATATAATAACTGAACAGATAGGGAAACTCAACTACAGAAGTATAACCTACAAAACTAATCAAATAGAAATTCAAAACCAAGAAATACAGTATACACACACACACACACACACACACACACACACACATCACTAGATGGGCTTAACTGTTGACTGGAGAGAGATGAAGAAAGGGTGAGTACACTTGAATACAGATCAACAGAAATGATCAAATGTAGAAACTAGAGAGGGGAAAGATTTGGGGAAGAAAAAAAAGCCAGAGCTCCTCTGGCTGTGGTGACATTACTGAGCAGTAATCAATCTCACTTGCTTGCAATTCAAGTCCCAGAAGGAAAACAGATGCTCTCCCTTGATGGAGCTCCCTTGTCAGAGTGCCCACGAGGCAGAACACAGGCAAACAGTGAATTTTCACAAATTTGTTGAAAAACAGCAACTTATAAAATCAAGAATCTCAGAAAACTCCAAATACCATGAAACAAAGGAAACCACTCATAGGTACATGTGGCATTTTGCTGAAAGTCTTGAAAGCAACTAGAAAAAAAAATGACACGTTACATATGGGTAAACAACAATCTGACAATGGTTGACTTCTCATCAAAACAAAGTGGGCAGAAACCAACAGAAGGGCATTTTCCTGTGCTTAAATATATCAGTTCTGCATTCTGTATCCAGTAAGAACATTTTTTTAAATATAAGGGTTAATTTAAGAGACTTTTGGATACATAAAAGCTGAAAAATTACATTCTCGGCAGCTCTATGGTATAAAAAATGCTAAAGGATTGTAGGAATGGACACAAAAGACAGGAAACAATGAAGAGGATCACTAAGTAGTAAATACAACAAAAATATAAAAGACATTTTCTTTTTAGAAGACAACAGGCTATATAAAGAAAAGCCCATTGTATTATACTGGAGAGTTTATATCTCATGTAATAACAAACAGTAGAGATTCAAGGTTAGGGGATATAATTATAATATTTCAGATTTCTTTCATTTTTCATGAAGTGGTATAATAATTCTAGGTAAACTATGACTCATTAAGGATACATACTGTAGTCCGTATAGTAACTAGTAAAAATAATACAGAGAGATAGAGCTAAAAAGCCAATTGGTAAGATAAAGAGGAATATTTAAAAATTTTGTTAACACAAAAGAGGCAGGAAAGGAGGAATAGAGAAAAAACAAAGCAAAAAGAAAACAAATAGAAAAGTAGTAGAACTAAATTCAACTACATAAATAATTACATTAAATATAAATGGACTAAATATTTGGATTAAAATACAGATTGTTAGAATTCATAAAAGCACAACCTAACTATATGTTTCATACAAAATACACATTTAAAATCTAGAAAGAAAGATAGATTAAAAGTAAAAGGATGGAGAAAGATGCCATGTTATATTAAGCATAAGAAAGTGAGAGTGGCTATTTAAATGTATCAGACAAAGTAGACCTCAGGACAAGAAGTATTAGCAGAAATGGAGGACATTTCACAGTACCAGATGGATGAATTCATCAGGAAGACATAAAATTTTAAATGTGTATGTGCCCAGTAGGGCTTAAAAACAAATAGACAAACTGTAAGATTATAGTCAATACAAACAATACTATTAACCAATTTGACCTCCTTGACATTTATGGAACATTATTGACAACAGTGCAAAATGCCCATTCTTAAAAATTGCAACATTCAATTGAATGTTCATCAAGAGAGACCATGTGATAAGATATAATATAAACCTTCATAAATATTGAAGAATAAAAATCTTATAGAATAAGTTCTTTGCTGCAGTGAAATTAAATTAATATTTAATAACAATAAGATCTGGAAAAGACCTAAATACCTGGAAAAATTTACTTCTAAATGAAACATGAATAAAAATAGAAATTGCAAAAGAAATTAAAAAACATTTTGACCAGATATAGTAAAAATATATCAACATTTGGGTGAAGCTAAGCTCTCTATGGGAAACTTAAAGGTTTGTTACATAACCTTGTAAAGGTTAGATCAGAAAAGGAGAAAAGTTTAAAATCAATGATTTAAATTTCCTCTTCAATAAAACAAAAGAAGAGGAAGTTAAATGCAAAGTTCAAATAAGAAAGTTATGGAGGTAAAAGTAGAAATAAATGAAATAGAAAATGGACAAATAACAGAGCAAATCAAGAAAGTAAAAAGTTCCTTTGGGAACATTAATAAAATTAATATGCCACTATATTAAATTATTAAAGATAAAAAATCATATTACCAATGACAGTAATGGAAAAGGAGACATCACGAGAAATAACAGATATTAAAATTATGATAAAGAAATGTTATAAGGTTATGCCAATAAATCTGAAAACTTAGATAAGATGAATAAATTCCTCAAAATCACAACTTATCAAACTAACACACAAAAAATTAGAAATTCAGGATAACAATATAAATATTAAGAAATAGAATTTATAGGGGGAAAAAACCACTTTCCATAAAGAAAAACACAAGTCCAAATACTTTCACTGGTGAAAGGAAGAAATTATATCAAACTCTGTAGAAAATTGAGAGAAACCTTGAAACCAAAACTTAATAAAGATATGGGAACATTATAGACCGATATCCCTTATGATAATGTCACAAAAGTCATTAACAAAATATGGCAAAATAAACCCTTCCATATTTAAAAAAAAAGATCATACATGATAATCCATGGAGTCTATCACAGGAATGCCAGTTAGTTCAACATTTGAAAATCAATTAATGTAATTCACACCTTGACCAATTAAATGATAAAGTCATTTGAGTATCTCAAAATATGCAGAAAAAGGCGTTTTGTTAAATTCAACATCAGTTCATGAACCAGGAATACAAGGGAGCTTCCTGAACCTGATAACAGAAAATTATAGCTAACTACATACTTAGTAGCAAAGTTCTGACATATTTAGGCTTGAGAGTGGGAATAAATTAGTTTGTTTGCTTTCACTGTTTCTGTTCAACATTGTACTCCTTCAATAGATAGGTTTGGCAGTACAGTAAGTAAAGAAAAAAGATAAGTGGAACATAACTTTGAGAGGAAGATTTAATACCAAATCTATTTACTGATTGTCCACAGAAAATTCTACCAAAGCATCTACCAAAACCATCCAGGCAAATAAAGAAAAAATCACCACCAACAAAAATTTATACTAACTTAATAAAATTAGCAAGTTTTCAGCATATAAGGTCAATAAAAATTATAATTTTATATATCCCTAGCAAATAATTTTAATATAAAGTTTAAAAAATTCCTTTTAATATAGAAGCACAAACATAAAACATCATAAGAATAAATGCAACAAAATATATGCAAGTTCTCTCTACACTAAAAACTATAAAACTTTGCTGAGTAAAATTAAAGACAATCAAATAAAAGAAAAGACCATATTCCTGGACTGGAAGACAAATAGATTCATGTAATCTCTATCAAAATCTCATCCATTTAAAAAAAATAAAAATGGACAAGCTGATTTAAAAATTTATATGGAAACGAAAAGAACTGACAGTAACCAAAAGAATAGTGGGAAAGAGCAAAGTTAGCAAACTCAAAATACCTGATATTAATTATTAGTATAAACTACTGCAATCAAGGGACTGTGGAAATGGAATAAAGGTAGACAAATAGGTCATATAACAGAAGAGAGTCTAGGAAGAGTCCCATAATTATATGGCCAACTGTATTTCAGCAAATACAGTTCAGTGGGAAGGGGAAAGTCTTTCTATCATTGGCACTAGTATTACTGGACACAAATATGAGTATAAATGAATCTTGTCTCTTATCTCACAACCCACATAATAATTGATTAAAATTGGATCAGGAATTAAATGTAAAACTAAAGCTATACTTGTTCTAGAAAATACATTGGCAAATATGTTCAAGATCTTGGGCTAAACAAGTTTTATAGACCCAAAATAAAAAGCACTAAACCTGAAATTAAAACTTGGTAATTTAAATTTCATAAAATTTTAGTATGTTTACTTATCAATATACACTAAAAAAATAAAAAGACAAGCCATCAATTTGGAGAAATATTTTCAACCTACAACTATCAAAGGACTTGTATTCAGAATTTTACAAATCAGTCATAAAAAGAAAAAATGAAAATAAGTAAGAGACTATGACAATTTATAAAAGAAGATATACCAATCAATAGCCAATGAGTATAAGTGAAGATATTCAACAATATTAAGTGACAGAGAGATGCAAATTAATTCAACATGATATATCATTTCATGCCCACTAAAATGGCTAAAATAAGAAAGACTGATAATTAAAAATGTTGGCAAAGAGATATAAAACAATTTGAACACTTAAATGTTGCTGGAGGAAGTATAAAACAGTAAAACCACTTTGTAAAACTGCTGTTAAAACATATAACCCAGAAATTCTCATCCTAGATATTTATAAAAAAAAAATCATATGTTCACAGAAAGAATGGTACAAGAATATTTAGAGCAGCTTTATTCATAATAGCCTATTAGAAATGATCCAAATTCCCAGTTGAGTGTGAATAAACAAATCAACATGTATAATGGACTACCACTCAGCAATAAAAAATAATGAACTATTGTACACACAAAAAAAGCTAAAAAAAACCATTATGTTAAGTGAAAAGCCCAATATAATGTGAAAGGGTTCATATGGTATAATTCTATTCATATGAAATTCAAGAAGTAGCAAAACTAAGGTACAGTAATAAAAATCAGAACAGTGATTGGTTATGGAGGTGGGGTTTGATTGAAAGGAAGCACATGTAAATTTTTTGAGGTGATGGAAATGCTTTATTTTTCTGATTTGCATGGTGGTTACATAACTGCATACATTTATCAAAACTACTTTTTATACACTGAAAATCTGTGTATTTCATTGTTCAATTTATCTAAATTAAAAAAAACACCAAACTTGCTAGTTTTTGTATGTATCTAGAGCCAGCTCTAGCCCTGCATTTGATACTTTGTCTATCTAATCCTCATTTCTGTCTATGGTCCTGTCTCATGTTTAGAGGTCACTGTGAGCACTATGCTAAGAGCTTCATATGCATTGTGTATTTTAGTTATCATCACCTTATGAAGCACCTACATCCTGACTTGGGCCTCTATTACCTAATGCCATTTCTTGCTCTAGCTTTAACTTCATTCACTGCCACATTAAAATCTACCGAGAGTCAATAAGATAAAACTAGTTTTTCTTCTTGGTGCAGTTCCAACTAATGCCAAATTCCCAATTTAAGGAGCTCTCTCAATAGAGTGTTGACTGGCTCCTGTTCAAAAATCTTGCTGTGCCTTACCTATTCTGTTTTTAATGAGGAAGAGATAATTCCTTGCATCACATGCTGTGTGTTGAGAAACATATTAACAATGAATTTCACTGGTGGGATGAAAATCATATGAATACCTATGGAAATATTAAATATTACTTGTTTATTAATAATACTGATTTAGTCCATGCTCTTTTAACACCAAAGAGCACCAAATTCATATAATCTAAATATTTAGTTAAAAGGGAAGACTGTGTTTAGTGCTCTATCTGTTGAAAAATCCAAATGACTACATACTTACAAAATGGACTACAGTTGGTTAGAACGATTTCTCCGGACCTAGTCCTAGGAAATCATTAAGGAAAAGGGAGGCTTCTTGCTAAAGATTATAGCCAAGCAGCAGGATAGAAGCAGGGCAGCCAGCTCCACACCAGCAGCTCCTGCTACATGGAGAAAACTAGCAATTTTCCATCTCATTGAGGGGAGAAACAGGCAAGTGATATTACATTCTCCTCTGTCTAATCAGAAAGCCAAAGTAGTGAAACTTGTATAGTCTCATCAGGGAAGCTGTTGGATGACGGGTTTAGTGAAGGACAGATTGTGACTTTCAAAAGAGGGAAATTTACAAATGTAGTAACACAAAGGTAGTGACAGATGCAGAACCGAAGAGCTGCGGGGTAGAGGAAGGCTTTTTAGCTGTTGCTTATTAAAAAACTGTGTGGGAAGTGAAAAACTTTTCATTCTGCGCCAACGCATTCATCTAAGGGTATTTGTGTGGTATGAGGGAAACAAAATCCTATGATTCTTAAACTTTTCTACCAAAATGCCCTAGTAGTGGATGAAATCACATGCTTACCCAGGAATGTGAGGGGACAGATTAGAGGCAAAGAGGAGGTTTGGCAGAGGAAAAGGGTATAGTCTACAATGGTCCTATGCAAAGGGAAAAATTTCTGTTTTATCTTTAAAAATTATGTAAATAGCACCCACATTTATTCGAAGAGTTTTATAATTATTCTCAATTAAAATTAATTTGCCACCTTTAGGATGTGAAATTTTGTTTTTGGTGACCTAATTCAAGAAAGTAGATGAATGTATTATCAGTGGCCTTGATTTTTTTTTGTTAAACTTCCCTACTCTTTTAGGAAACCATATATGATTAGTGTGTATTGTTCCTTTCTCTACCATCCCTTGCTGTGCCCAAGACCAATCGTGGACAGGTGGTGGTGGTAGCTTATAGTGAGGGGGCTGGGAAGGGAAGGTAAACAATAGTGACATCATTTATCTTCCTTCAGTTATACGTCCCAGACATCTGTGGTTTCCTTCCAAGCATCAACATTGGCAAGTGGACCAGTTAAGAAAGCATGGAAATAAAACTTGGGATTTATTGGGATTTGGTTGGGATGCCAACCAAAATAGCTGGGAGGAGCTATAGGTCAGTAACTTCAGGATGTTCTATAACAACAGGCTCAAGTTAACCTTTTAAGATGTCATATTCCGTTTTTTCATGATATCATTCTTTGAGACACAAAGTATTCCCAGTATTCATTCTCCCTAGGTGATTCTCAAAGAACCATGATTTTGCCACCTATGATTACCCTTTATTTGCAAATATATTTTATTATTCCAATATGGGTCTCATAGGTGGATACTATTGCAGGAAAACCAGCAATGGCATATGCCCGAAGCAGCTTGGCCTGAGCCATCATCTATACCCGATCTTATTCCCACATGCTCTTTCCTTCCCCCAATTTGTTTTTTAAAAAACGCAAATTATTTCACTGTTCTTTCCTTGTTTGGTCTCAATCTCCCCTCAAGACCTGTCTGGAGATTTTCCTTTTTTCTCTTTCTCTACTTCACCTCAAGGTCTACATAATTTGCAAACATTTTCCTGAATTTACTAATTTAACTTCTGTTTCTATAATCTAACCTTGATCCTTCCTCCTTAATATTCTAATATATCTTTCCTTCTCTAATTAATATTTCCACACAGCAATCTTGCATGGGTTATGGTGGAAGCAATAATGATAATACCTTTTATCCGTAAGGCTTTACAGGCAGAGTGCCTGCATGGATAACGGTAATAGCCAACATTCAGGGTCTGGCAGAAGTAACGCCTGCTTGAGTGTGGTTGGTAGGGTATGTGAATGTCTCGCACGAGATGAACAGTAATTTGAACATTTCACCTAAAATGTCATATGGTGTGTTTGAGTGTGATATTGTTATGTTACAGGATTAAATGCTTATGATTTTATAATTAAAAAGGGGCATTATTTGTGCCGGACCCTGTATATTTAGTGTTTGCTAGGTGCTAGACACTCCTTATGTATGTTTGATTAATATTTACAACCTTTTTAATTTGCAATAATTACTATCACATTTTTCAGGTGAAGAAGCTGTAGCACAAAGAGCTTATCAATTTGCAAAAGGTCCCAGTCCTCATAGCAATAACTGTAAAGCTGAGATTTCAACCCAAGTCAAGTTTGTGTTAATATATTGGGCTATACTACCAATACTATTGGGCTATACATACATATGATGTATACATACATCATATGTATGTATATCATACATACATATGACTTCCTGCAGTATAACGATTGTGACCATTTTCGTCAGTCTCTTTGCTTTGCTAGAATAGTTAATATCAGGTCCTGATATTTAAGTACATTTTCATTTTTCTGTAGACTTCTCATTGTAGTTTAAAAATTAGAAATCATCATCAGGAAACCTATTTATGTTAATAGTCAAGCAGAGAAATGATCGGTTCACTGTTGAGTTGAATCTTCCAGAAGAATGTGTGTTCCAAGGCAGATGGTGCCATTGAATGAGCTGTTATAGAATCACTGATTTTTAAACCTGAAAGGGATCTTAGATAATAATAACAACAACAATAATGGTAATAGTAATAATAGTACCAGGCACACCAAACTTTCTAATTCTAAGTCTTTTCTAAGATCATTATAGACATTATTTCATTAAATCCTCAGAATAACACCATGGGATAGATTATCATTTTGTGCTATAATTATTTTACAAGTGAGAAAATAAACTTGTTACAATTTGATTACTTGCCCAAGTGGTAACTGACAATATTAAAATTCAAATACGGCAGAATTTGTGTTATTAAACTTGTTATTTGTTAACATTTTATACATACAAATTTTTACAAATGATAAAATTTATGTTTAAAGAAGTTGCTTGGCTTTCCCAGATCCCTCACCTAGTCAGTGGTAGACCTGAGACTTGGTTGAGGCTTCTTTCTATTATTGATTACATTTTCTTTCATGTCACCTTTTTTTTTTTTGTACAAAGTTCAAATTATTACCATTTTTCTTCATTCATTCCTTCATTTAATGCAAAACCAAGGGTCAAGCTTATGCAGAGAAAAGAATACAATGAAGACTACAAAGATGAATCTACTTTCTAAGATCTTATAACATAATGAAAGTAGAGACGAAAAATACATAAACAGCTGATTATGTTTCGAAGAAGAACGAATTGTATATTAAAAGTACAAGCAAAGTGTTATGGCAGTGCAGAGTAAGATACAAGCAGTCTTAATTTGAACTCAGAAAGAATGATTAGAGAATGTGAAATTTGAAAAAAGGGTAGGGAGTTTGAATAAAAGATATTCCATTCAGGCAAGTATATATGAGAACCAGTTAAACACTGTGAGAAGTACAGAGGCAATTTGAAGAACAGTATTTAATCATAAGGAAGTGAATTCTTCCTGGAGAGGCAAGACATATATGTGTGAAGTGAAAATGAACAGTGACGAGTAAAAGAGGTAAAGGAGGTCAGAGGCAGAAAAACATCTGAGAGCTGGGGCAATCCGGGAAAGCACACTGAGTGAATAGAAACTTGCATGATGCTCAGGGCTTCTG
Source organism: Mormoops blainvillei (assembly GCA_004026545.1). Taxonomy (NCBI): domain Eukaryota; kingdom Metazoa; phylum Chordata; class Mammalia; order Chiroptera; family Mormoopidae; genus Mormoops; species Mormoops blainvillei. Next base: position 18,029 of record PVJD01005108.1, read on the forward strand.
GAGGAGAGGGGAGGTAGTGTAGGTGGTAATGTATGAGGGCATTTATGGCATCGTGTATGTCTGTGGTAACGTGGTCCTTAAAGAATGCTTGTGGCAGCGTGATGATGTGTCAATCAGAAGTGAGGGACCCAGTGTAGTAGCCCGTAGACTAGTGAATAATGACAGGCCCTGGAGAAGGTTGTCATGTAGCCCTGAGTGACTGTGGCTCACGCATCAGTCATGTTAGGGCCCTTGGCTGAGAGTGATCTTGTAAGCAGCTTCATCTTATAAATATACATATAAATATAAATATAAATAATATAAATATAAATATAAATAGCAAAAATAGTCCATGGGAGTACAAGTTGTTTATATTTAAAGATTTTCTTCTTTTTTATAGGGAAAAAAATATTCTTTAAGAGAAAAATCTAGACACATGAAGGGGTCAACCTCAGCTTACATTACCTTTTCAGAATTATTCATTATGGTGGTCTCTAATGTATGAAAATTTAAATTGATTGACAGTGATAAAGAAATTTGAATTCTGGAGTAAGAAAGTAGTGGAGTAGGAGAGGCAGCAGAAAGGTGAACTGGACTTTGATGAAGAATCTGGTATGAGGAGTGTACACAGCTGATAGTGTCCAACTGCCACCCTTTGGGATCTGCTGCATTCACATTAAATCTATGCTCCCGTCATGAGCTACTTCTAGTTGATGTCAGAGCATGGTGGGGTGACAGGGCCTGACCATTTCTGCCCAGTGAAGGATTCCTCTGTGATTGGTTTTCACACTGGAGTGTACCGTTGATCTGGCTAAGACTTTCTCGAATCTGCACTGCTGTCTGAGACTCTTCATAATGGGTTCTCACTCCTTCCCACTTTCCGTTCACAGACGTCAGCCTTGCTTCCTGGTCTGAAGGTTTTCCCTGCCTAATCTTGCTCCTTATCCCCTCAGTTGCCCTCAGATTCTTTCTGGTTATGTATTCCCTGTAGGACCCAAACTTACAAACATCTTCGTGATGACCTAAACCTAATAGAGCTGTGGTCCAGAATAGAGTCAGCAAAATTTTTCTATAAAGGGTCGAAGAGCAAACATTGTGGACTTGGTGGGCCACATCTGGTCTTTGTCACATTATTCTTTGTTTTGTTCATTATAAACTTTTAAAAGTGTGAAAAACTATTTTTAATTTGTGGGCTGTAAATTTGTGGGCCAGTTTTTTAACCGGTTATAGTTTGTCTGCTCCTCCTGCTCTAGGATATAAAAAATAGAGTTTTGGAGGTCTTTGTTTATTTGCTCTCTATAAAATGGGGCTAATTTCAGCCCAATGAGCTCAGAGAAATGTTAGCTTTACCAGTGACAGTGAATAGTTTCAAAATAGCTGTGGGTTCTGAGGGAGGAGTAGACTGAGATGTAGTAGAGATTTAAGAAGCAGAAGTGAATGCTGGTGAATATACTGTATGTGGGTCCGAGGCAGGAAGACTCTGATGAAGAGAGAAAAATTACAAGAACAATAATAGTGGACACATCAGAAGTCCTCCCTTCTGTAACTTCTGCAAGGCAACTGTGCATGAGCACTCTGAATATGAGAAATGGAAGGAGAAAGCTAGACAATAAGAATAGATGGAGAAAGAAAAGAAGACAATGAGAAGAAGGGCAGGAAAAGGGAAAGAAAAAAATAAGTTGTTATTTAATATTCTTTATTTCCCACAATAAATGATTGAGAAAAGGTGGAATAAAAAACTAAAGAAAATATGCAATGCAGGGGAGTAGAATTAGGTGACATAAAGTTTGATTGAAAGAAGTGGTTGTCCAGAAATTATGTTATATACCGCATAAAGGGAGCTAACTTTTCAGGAGGAGAAAAATGTGTGATAGAACCCTGATTAGAATAAATTATGATGAACTCAAGGAACATATTCCTAATAACGTGGATTTATGGAGTTTGATGTGAATGTTAGCTTGGAGAGAATTGGTATTATCTTAATGACTGCATTAGAAGCCAAAGAAATGTAGACCACTTGATAGAATAATTATACAAGTTCTTTTCATTCCCTCTAGTAAAATGTATGATTCAGGATGTAGAAACCTTTGTTCTATATTAAATGTCCTGACCAAAGGGACATTCTGGTGTAGTTTTAGAGTAGAAAATATTTAGATTAGATTGAACCTACAGTGAGGGTTTACATGGGATTAACTCTCTGGGGTAGGTATGTGCTATGCTTCATCATGTAATTCCCATTTTCTGGGCATACCTTGCAGTTAGGTTGGGGCAATGCCTATGAGTTTTGGCTAGTGAGATGGGGGAAGAAGTGACACAAACCACTTTTAGGCCTGGACTTTAAAGCATTTCTCTGGATCCTCCAGCTCTGCTGCCGCAGTGGCTTTGGAGGCCAAATGTCATAGTTGGAATAGCTAGAAGTTGAAGAAGGGCAGCCCAACTTTTGTCATACTCTCCGTGAGTGAGAAATAAACAGTAGTTGAGCTAATCCAGTGATATTTGGTGGTTTATTTGTTATTTTAACAGAGTATACTTTATACTGACCAGTAGAAATTCCATAGGTACCGAGCCATAGTCAATGGCTTGCTACGTGCAGAGCTCTGAATGTTAAGTGTGGTTAACCAAGGTTATCAAAGAATGGCATACAGAAATGCCTTCTGCTGAAAAGTAGATTAAGAGGAAAACAGATGTCGCTGGAATTATTTCAAGGGCGAGGGATTTTTGCAAAATAAAAAAAAAAAAGAACTCAATAAATGACATCTGCCTAGATGAATTTAAGAAAGCCTTTTAAGGCACCAGGAACAGGTAAAGTCAGACATGACACATACTGCTTGGCAATGTCAGTGCTTTCCTCAGTGTTGATGATGATGGTGATTGCTGGTGGTATTAGTTTTGGTTTGGTGTATTATCAAATTCTCCTCCCTAATGTTTAAAAATGAGCAAAAAGGGAAGTTCTTCTGAGGAGAAATTATTGTTGAAAATAGTAGGCAATGTACTAAGGGGTAAATATCTGTGTAGATGCTTGGATGTAGCAATTTACCTGAAATATAGCTGATCTATCCAGCCTCTGCTTAAAACTGCAGAGGTTCCTTCTGCCTCCTCCCTGGAGCACCATGCATGCTTGTCATACTCAGTTATCTACTGTTTCCCAGATGACTCTTCCATTCTCCCAGTGTAATGGCTTTACTTGGCTCCTTTGACAGGCATGTTCTTCTCTGCCACTTTTTGCCTGCTGAAATCCTAGCTCTTTTTCAAGGCTAGATTAAGTGTCATCTTCCACATACAGGATTTCTTGCTGATTCTAGGCTATCATTTTCTCCTTTAGGTCTTTTGTAGAACCTAATAACTTTCTGATACCACTTTCTTTATAGTTATACTGTAGTTATTTGTGTTCATGTCATTTCTCCCTAACTATTTTGTAAACTACTTGAGATCGGTTTGAAGTTATGTTTTTGTATACCTTCATGTTCAAATCAGAATTTCTGATCTTAGGATGTCATCAATCAATCAATCAATAAATTGAAGATAACTGATAAATGAAAAAACTAATTCTCTTTAGCATTACCAGATAGTAAAACATTAAAAGTTAAAATTATATTAGCAGAATATTATTACAAGAAATGAGAAAATTAAAGGGAAATATTGTTAGCAAAACATTGTTAGCAGTTCTCAATAAATACAAGGAAATATAAATAACAAAATATCATAAATCAATAATGTTGGGAAGGTTAATTTGCTATTTTTAAAAAAAAATTGATTCTTACTTTATACTCTACCAAAATAAATTCTAAGTAGAGATAATTCAGAATAACATTTATAGAGTGTTATTAAATGGTGAAAATTAAAAATAACTTAGATAACTAGCATGAGGAGAATGGTTCAGTAAATTATAATGTATTTAGAGAAAAAATATTATTCAGCCACTAAAATTTTTATAAAGAGTTTAAATTATGTGAAGAAATGCTTATGATATGATAATGAACAGAAGCATAGGGCACATGCTTGTATAAAATTTCACAGTGAGAAAAATTTGTCAAAATTTTTACTTTGCTTGTGCCTTGGTGTTGGCATTATAAATGTTTTTTCTTTATAATTTTCAGATTTTCCACAACAATTATGCACAGATTTTAAGTGGAAAATTGTGAAGAAAATACACAAATTTAGAAAAGACTAATAACTTGAATAAAAAAGTAGAAAAGTAAGATGATAAAGTACCTACATATATACAATAAAAGTTCCTGAATTTGAACTTTAGAATTTTCAAAGCTCTTTAAGAAGCTATCACATTTAGAAGCACATTTAATTTGGGTACACTGAGGACAGTTTAATAAAAGGATCACTTACTAAAATGTACAAGGTGCTTAATGAAACTAACAAGAGATAGTTTAGAACCCCAGTGTTGGCAAAGTGAGGAGCTGTTTCCACCTCTGGATCTGAAGTGGCAAATGAGGGGTGGGCAGTAGCCAGAACTGGGAAAGGCTAGCTATTTGGTCAGGGGTCCCTGGAGGGGTTCACTTATGCACGGAGATGCAGAGGTGGAGCCAGGAGGATAATGAACTCAACTTGACATCCTTCCTGCCCTCCAATCTCCAGCTGGTGCTTCTCCTTGAGTGACTCCCTGCCCCACTAGAAATCAAAGGGCAAGGAAGCCTGCTGATGAAGATCAGCTCTCAGTTGCACAGAGCAGGGTGAAGGGAGGAGAGTGGATCTGGAGGGTAAATGGAAAATAGTTGTCAGGAAAAAGAAGCGTTTGTAATGGTGGGTCTCAGAAGAATTTTTTTACATAATAAACTATTGATTTAAGTTGATAGGAATTGAGGGATTGATTGATACAAAAACCTTTTGAACAAGGGAGAAACTTGGTCAGTCAAGGTTTGGACATGTCATATAGTACAAAAAAGACTTTTGGATACATCTAATATTGTGGGGGAAATAAAGTAGACTATAGTTACAAGTAAGCAGTTTATCAAGTCTTATTAAAATACAAACTAAACCCTGGATGGTGTGGCTCAGTGGTTTGAGCGCTGGCCTGAGAAGCAAAGGGTTGCTGGTTCAATTCTCAGTCAGGGCACATGCCTGGGTTGCAGACCAGGTCCCCTGTAGGGGGCACATGAGAAGCAACCACACATTGATGTTTCTCTCCTCTCTTTCTCCCTCCCTTCCCCTCTGTCTAAAAATAAATAAATAAAATATTTTTTAAAAATACAAGCTGAACAACAAAGAATCACCAATTTATGGATAAAAATCCCCTGAAATGTGTGGTTGGAGGTCAAGCAAAAGAACTAAGAAAGCTAAGACAAATTATAGTGAAGAGAATACAAGAACTAGTAAGGAGAGGCTTACATACATTAGATACACTTTGTTATATATCTTTATAAAAAAGTATAAAACTGAAAGTTTGGGAGGGGGAATTTGAAATTAAGAATTATAATTTTGTTTTTTGTGATTATTTAAAGCCAAATTTAATAATTTTGAAATGTTCCTACTTTGAGTGTTAAATTTCCAATGATGTTTAATTCATTTGAAACACATTTTTTTGTGAATTCAGTTAGGAATGAGGTCATGTTATAAAAAGTGGAATATGGTAGCTTGCCAAAGTTTTTGGATCATTGTTTTAAATGATAGTATGACCTTAGAAAATAAAATGTGACTGTTTTGGAAAGATAGCATTTTCTTCAAAGGTTAAAAATATATTGACAGGTCGTGAGATTCAACAGGAACTCATCTTTAAGATAAAACACACATAAAATTTTTAGATATTGCCTGATGGCAGAGAGATAAATGGTTGTCAGAAAATGGAAAAGACTCATTTTCAAAGTCTGAGTGGCAATTTTCCTATAACTCTGTCACATGGATAAAGTACTTGCCTTTCTGAGTCAGGCTGGCTGAAGGGAAGGAAGGAATGGCCAAGATTAACGAGATAAACCAAAATAATATTTATTTTCTGAGGCACTCTATTAACATCTCTGAGTGGGTCTGCCAGACCTTTCGCTCAGTATCATTATGTGAATGGCACAGTTAAGACATTTATTAAGTTAACAGAGGAAGAGAGTGGAGATGCCCTGCAGAAACGTCGTTGACAAGAGGAAGGGATCACTTGCAACTCTGAGTTAAGTCTACTGTTTTCCTTTTGTCTGATCTTATCACCTGTGTGTTTGAAATATCTTCACTGTTCTTTCTAGAACTGGGTGAAAGAAATTTGGAATGTGTATTGCGTCATTTTTAACTTTTAAGAATGAAGATACCCTATGGTTAAGAGCTGAAAAACCTATTTCAACATTAATATCATTGCTTGTATCACAGAGAAAGAGAGACAGACACATAGAGTAGTTGTTTAGAATAAATTGCCACCTGAAACTTTGAAAGCACTTCTTTTAAACAGCCAGGTACAGTGTGTGTTTGCCTATCTTATCCTTTTATTTGTTTATGTATTAAAGAATATTTCCAAGTCTGCAAGTCTGGCTGAGTGTCCTTCCCACATTCGGGAAAGGAATACCTATGGGAGACAGTTCTGCTAGATACATGGGTGATATATTTGTTAATACATAGTGTAATACAAATCTGGGTAATTTCTCTATCATTTGCTCCAAATGCTAACCCACTGGTGTTAGGCAGTCTTGAACTTGTGTGTTATATCCCTGATGCTGAAGCCATTATATCAGGAAAGTACTCAAAGCATCTAAAGTTATCTGAGGCAAAACACAATAAAAAAATGACCGCAGCACGCTCGTGCATCTGTCTGCATCTTACCTTGCCCTATGTGTTCTTTGGTTGCTTTGGTCCAGTCTTCAGGTCTGCGTAAGTGTGAGAGGTTCTTAGGGGCCCAGTAATCCTACTTTCTAGAGATCAACAATTATTAGTAATGTATTTCTCTTCCCAGTGTTCTGCATTGCATATTCAAATGTGTGTATTTTCTGTATTAATGCATAATGAACTATATCTCCATTTAATAAATGATAAACCAGTGTACCTAGGAATTATCTTATCCTTTCTAAATGGCTACAAAGTATTCTGCTGTGTAGGTATACTCTTTATTTTAAAAACTCTTTATTGGAGAACTTTTAGGTTGTTTCAATTTTTGCTAATGAAATAATCAATACCTCATGCGAACTGCCAGTGACATATATCTTTTCATTTGTGTTTTTTGTTTCCATAGGAGAAATCCAAAAAAGTGAAATTGCTATGACCATGTGCATTTAGATTGCTAGGGTTCATTGAAACATTGCCATCTAGAAAGCTTGTGCAATTTATATTCCAAGTATAAGAACTCTGTTTTTTTACACATTTATCAGCACTGGAGTCCATAACTCTTTTTAATTTTTGTGAGAATAATAGGTAAAAAGTGATATTTTATTGTTATATTTCAACAAGTTAAACGGTTAAAATTTTACTTTTTAAAAATTGAAAACCCAAGTAGTTACCAGAAAAAAAGGGAAAACCTTTCTTTCCCAGTATACACCCATTTTACTCATCATTTGGTGCATATGCTAAATGTTATCATTTTTCTCTCTTGCATGCCACTTTAGGAACCCTCTGTGTTTGCCAGTGTTCTTCCTGTAATGTTGTGACTGGAGTTACTGATCCTTATTATAATTTGTGTGGACTCCTCTCTTTCTGGAAGAGAGCATTTCCCTTTGCAGATTAACTGAGTGGGAAGATTTGCTGTCATCTGACAGGATTGATGGTGATCCTGACATGACTCTCTAAGTAGATCCTATTTCTAACTTAATGGTGGTGATTTTTGCAGCTTTGAAATAGCTTCTATATAAGATTTGCCTGTTACTTAGGGGTTTATTTTTCCTAGACAATTTCCTTTGTATGGCAGTGTATATGATTTCTGGTTGTATGACTTTCAGCTGAATTAGAGTATAAATGTCCAAACTCAATCGTCATGAGACGTTGATAGTTGTTAAAATTTCCACATTATTACTCTGTAGTTCAAATTTGGATTTCACAGTAATAGTAGAACACTCTTTTGCATATTATATTTAAGAAATCACATTGAACTTTGGGAATCTAGTAAAAGGAATGTGCTTGAGATTTAAAGCCTTGTGTATTAACATTTCAATGATAGAATCGTGTGTATTAGGGCAGTAAAAAGATGCACTTACTCTGGCTTTATGTGAGACTGATGTGATGTTATGATATATATGTACTTGAAAGGAATCAATGAGAAATGGATCTGCGAGTAATTTTTCATATCAGTTGTATCTGTGACAATGAAATATGATTACTTAGAATAAGAATTTTGGGTTTTTATCGCACAACGATTTCTAAGTTAAGATCTTAACATGTAAGCAATTTAATTGGAACAAAAATTATTTTATCTGGGAAATGAAAATAATACTATCATTCCAGTCTCACATGTATTATGCATATGATAAAACCAATCTATATTTGACATAAAGTCAAATATGCATCTAGTATTACCTTATTCAGATCTTTGTTATAACCTAAGTTTTATGTTTTTGCTGCTTATGTAAAATATTAGGAATTTTACATGGATGCTCTTTATGCTTCATAGTAATTGCATAAGTTATGCAAGTGCATAATTTATGTGTACATTTTTTTAAAAAGGGTTACTTTCTATAGAGAAAAATAGGGACATAACTGAATTGAAAATGCCCAAGTCAATATGCCTATTTTGTATTTCTGACTTGCTTTTCATTCTTCTTTTTCACATTATGGATCTGATTTTTAATGTAGTATTAAATGTATGTACAAAACTACTATCTGAGAGTCTGCATTAAGCACTTTTAAATAAAAACAATTTCCAGTTTATAGGTGAGGAAACTGAATTAGAGAGATTAAACAATTTGCTGAAGTTCACAAAACATAAGAGAGCTGGATCTGGAACCCAAGCTTCTTTGGTACCCAAACATTGTTCCTAATGTCATTGTTCCCTGTCTCCTGGGGCACTTGTATTCATGTACCAGCATCATGTAACCTTTGTATTTCTTGAGTATCAGAGTAGTAGAAAGAATGTCACATTAAAAGTCAGGAATTTGAGGCTAGATTGACTTTTTCATCTTATTATCTCTTTAATCTTTGGTTATGATTTAAATTTCCTTGAACTTTCATTTTATACTCTGGAGAATGAGGCTAGTAACATACTTTATCCTACCCATTTCACAGGAATGATATATGTGCACAATGAAAATTTGATGTAGATATTGTAAAGCTTTGTGATAGATTGTATTATTGTTCAAAACTTCCACTGTTTCTTCCTATGGAAGGATTTATAGTTCCCTTTCCTACTGATATAAGATCAGGCATGTTTTGCTTTGGTCAATGAAATATGAGCAGAACTGATATGCTTTGTTATAAGAAGAAGCTTTTTATTTCTTTTCCAACTCTGTTCTCTTTCATTTCTGTTCGCAAACAAACCGTTGTTTTTTTTTTCCTGAGCTCATCTCTTTTTTGTTATAAGTTGTTGAACAGAGCCAAGAATAGCCCACACATGATATTAAATAGGTTCCAAGTGTCAAAAGATAAAACTGTGAGGGACTCACAGCTACAATGGGATAATTAAAACAGACAAAGATGCTTGAACAAAAGAAAGGGTGTGGCTACAGATCTCATTGTTAAAATTTCCAAATTGGCAAAGGTGATACCCACTAAACTCTTTCAACTGGATAAAATTTCCCAGGCAGAAGAGACTAAGATCATGGCTCTCCTATAGCCCTGATAAGCCTAGGCTAGAGTGGGGGCATGCTCTAAAATGAACCGTGATTGTAGTTCTTGACACACGTGCTGATTTAAGTCAAACAGACAAGAAACTATGTTTTTAATATGTTAGTGTGACCCCAAATCCACTAGCCTTAACTAAAGGAGATTCTATTTTCAAAAACTTAATATGACCTTTAGGCTTCCAATCTTTCATGGGCAGAAAACAAGATGTGAAATTTTATCAGGTTCCAAGAAGGTCATTTGCTCTAATGTTCTCCTAAAGAGGTCAGTGAGATAATAGGAAAAGACCTGTTAGAGGGCATAACCAAGGGCTACTGATAATAATAAAATAGAGATTCCCTCCCCCATGCAGAAGTAGAGCTTACTCCAGGGACAGTCCCTACTGTGTTGGTCTCCTAGAGCTGCCATAATAAAAGGCCATAGACTTGATGGCTTAAATAGCAGAAATTATTTTCTTGCAGTTCTGGAGGCTGGAAGTCTGAGATCAGCGGGCCAGCGTGGTCAATATGTGGCTGCAACTGTCTTCCTGGCTTACAGACAGCTGCCTTTTCCCTTTGTACTCATATGGATTTTGGTTGAGGGGGAGGGAAAGGAAAGGGGAGAGGGAGCAAGAAAAGGAGAAGGAGAAGGAGAAGGGGGTGGGGGGAGAGAGAGAGAGAGAGCGAGCAAACTCTGTTGTCTCTTTTTACAAGGATGCTAATTCTCTTGGATCAAGAACTCAACCTTATCACCCTATTTAACCTTAATTACTTCTATAGAGGCCAATTAATTATCCAAATACAGCTACATTGCCAGTTAGGGCATCAATGTATAAATTTTGAGGGGACATGAACATTCAGTCTATAACACTCTTTACAAGATAGGTTCTTTACAATGTCTGCCAGCAGGATTTTATAATCACTGTGGAAAAATGGCGACTTTTATCCACCATTCTTCCTGTGTCCGAATAGATGGGCTTAGTAATAGGAGTGGGTTAAGGAGGGCTAATAACTTGCTTCTTTAGTTCTGGGTCTTTGACTTAAGAGGAGGTACATATGAGCCTATTGTTGAAGCTATGATGAGAATGTGAGTTTCATGCCTTGATGGGATGATGAAAGTTTTGGATTATCTCCTTGTGGAGATAGGATGGGAATTACTATATCCTACAGATGGAAAAGAGGGCATTAACAATTTGTGAATAAGAGAGCAAACTGCTATACATTATAATATGGTTTCACTTTTTTCATTTATTCTTGCTATGCCCCTTCATGTCATGCATGTTCTTGTGGAAGGATTATATATTTGAATCCCAACGATGCTAGACTTGGCAATATGACTTGTTCTGTTTGGCTAAGAAAGTGTGAACAAAGGTGACGTTTGTCACCTTTCAAGTGCAAACATTAAGCCAGAGTTAGCTTCACTATGAGATGGACAACACACCAGACAAATATTATTCTGCCAGCCTGTGTGGTGTTGAGGAGATAACGCTGAGCAGAACCATAATGGGTATGTGGAATGAATGAGAGGAAAACATAGTAAAACCCAGCTGTTTTGTGAGCCATGAGAGTTTTTGATGGTTTGTTATCACATATAACTTAACTTAGGCCAACTGATAGCGTCCTGTCTGTATATGGGCACTTAATGTGACATTTAGTGTGCAAAATATATTTAATTTATTCAAATTGACCAAAGGATTAAATATACTTTTTTATTTAATTGGCTAAGATTTTGAGATTAAAAGTGAACTAGAGAAAGGCACAGTTTCATATTGGAAAGGCAAACAAAGAAGAATTAAATAACTTACTTTTTCTTCAGTGTTTAAATTATAAGATCCACTAAACTGTTCTTAACACAAATTTGGAACAAAGTTTTAAAATGAAGAGTAGAAATTTTGGAAAATAATTAATTTTTCAGCAACTGTTCCATGACTCTAGCTCCTTAACTGTGTCGTGACAGGGGAATAGTGTGCACTGTTTCTACTCCCAGAAATGACAAACTTGCTGACTCATCCAGTCCCATTTCATTATAAAAAAATTTAGGATGACTTCAGCAATATTTTGTATGAACTGGCCAAAGCTATTAAGAGACGAACCCTGCCTTTTCCTAATTTAAATTCAATTGATGCTCTAGTGAGAGCTCTTTAGCTTATCTGGTCTTCATTAAGGGCCTGTTAAACTATGAAAAAATTATTACATTTTTGGACATTTGCACCATTACATATAATATTAATTGCCAAAGTATACTAATTAGCTTATTAGAATAACTGTTTGTTGTGTGTGTATATATATATATATATATATCATTTCACTTATTACAGAGTCTGCATTCTGAGCAGCATTAGAAGCAGAGAGAAAATAATTTTTTTGAATTATAAGGGAAAGGGTCACACAAGCATTTCATGCTCATCAGTATTCTCTTCAAAGTGTCACCAACTAAAACTCCTTTGGCCACCACCTTGTCTTCAATCATTCAGAAGGACTGGGTACTCGTTCACAATCTTCTCTACCCAGCTTCTGGTGCTGAGCATGGTATTGAAGGAGGGAGATGAAATGGACTTACTCAGCACTGCAGATAGAGTCAAATGATCTTCCAGGCAGAAAGTACTTGATCAGCTCTTCTCAGACTTACCAACTTCTCCGCGTGGAGTGGGCTGAAGTCAATGAGCTGTTTTGCCAAGGGAGATACCAACAGGGTGTGCTGTAGGACATTCTATCTGCCTACATTATGACCCATAATAATTTGTGCATCCGGTCTAATTAAGCAGACTTTTTCTTTTATCCTTCAAAAATTTTACAGTCATAAACCCTCTGTTAAGTTTTTATCAAGTGAATATAAAATACAGTCCCAGTACAAAAACTTAATTTTATAGGTGTGAATGAAGTACAGATGTTTACTCTAAGTTCATATGATGTGAGGAAAAATAAAATCAAAACAAAATAATTTCACTTTATCTTGTTACTACAATGCTCATGACTACTGAGCTTAATAATGACCATTGATAACAGCCTAACTTGGGGAAGTCTTAGTGGCAAGAAAGCCAAGTGTGTTCTGGAAGTCAAGTCACTGAAGTTCTGCACTGAGAACATTGGAAAATAGGTGACTCCCTTTACAAAAATAAATAATTAAAAGCTATTTATAGCATCAATAGTGTATTGTTTGAGAGGTCCATGTCTATGTTTTATGGATATTATCAATAGAAATGCTAGTAAAAGCCATGGCAATTTCCAAATGTTGTGGTCCCCAAACTTCCTCTAACATTTTGTATTATGTTCTTACTGTCTTGTTTTGCTATTTATTTAGCTTTGCACTTCATTTTCATTTTAATCAGTTTATGCTCTCCAAATATTTGAAGGTAAATCCCTATTGTCAAACCTTCCTGCAATGTAACAAGGATAATTTAATATTCTTATTCATAGTTATTTAATACCTAGTTCACTCTAAGTGCTTATTCAGTTATAATAATCAATTTATGTCTTGGCAACACATTTTTATTGATTACTCAATTGAGTAATTTCTTGTACAATGGCATGGCTAAGGCTTGTATTTATTTTGTTGCACATTGTCAGCATTGACATCCTCTGCTGTGTAAATAGGACTGTTGTTAAGAAAGAGTACGGTTTTTCATAAACGTGTGTTGAAGGGGTAAGTACTTACCATGGGGAACACTGTTACAAGATGATTACCCAAGAAATTGATCTTCTGTTGCTTTTCTCAAATAGGATATAGTATCTAGTACAGAAAATAATGCATATCTAATTTAGGGCTAGTATAGGAGTCTATGAAAATATTAAGAAATAGAGAATCATGTTTGAAGGTATTTCAAAATAGCTTGAAGTTGTTTTGTACATACTTAAAATATTTAATAGCATTAGAAATGCTTATGTACAACAGATTGAAACTTTGTCTGAAAGATCCCTCAGGAACCACTTTGTCCAGCTCCTACAATTTTGAGTTGAAGAAAATGATCCAGATGAGTTCAGTGCCATTGGGCAAAGAAGTGACAGATTTGAGGTTAGAATAAAGGACTCTTTGTGACCAATTAGTTCTTTTTCTTCTGCTACAAGTTGAGTCTTTATATTCTTAAAAACGATAACTTAGTAAGTTTATTAGGGAACTATTAGGGCCCATTTCTCCTGTCAGTGGTCAGATGAGATGGTCATTGGTTGATATTATGATCCAGTGAAATGGTGACTTTGCCTAAAACTTATGAGTTCAGGAGAATTAGTAGTAAGTATGAAATTCTGACATTTAATTATTCAAAGATAGGTATAATTTTCTAAAGTTCTTTTATTTGGTCTATAAATCATCTTTTCTTTCCATGTGCAATTTTTGCTCCTCTATTTACTGAACTAAAGGCCTGGATAAAGAATCTTTTCAAAATTCTATTATTTATGATATGTGGAAATGCCTATTACAAAAACGTGAGGAGCAGTTATTTTTCAGACATGTTTGGGAAGGTGACTTTCCTGCATCATTATCTCTCATGTAGGTCCTTGGTAGAAGAGCTTCATTAATATAAAGCTCCCAGAGTATCTCCATTTCTAGTCTATTCTTGGCAAGTAAGGGCGACTTATCTGATTGGATAATTTGGTAAATATAAACTCATCAAGTTTATTTTAGTTATACCATTTCTTTTTTCTATTGGGGGCTAGCTGGTCCAGGGAGCAGGAGTAATCCACCATTCCACCTAAAGTTTGGAGACTGTCTGCTGTTTACTGTTACCCATAACAAGGCGTTAAAATCTACCAAATTATTAGGTTTAGTTAACAGGGTTATCATGGTTCTCACAATAAGCCATGTCCTCTAACTCAGTCTTTATGAGTAATAAATGTGATGTTTTTATCTATATCCCTTCCTTATTTAAGTTTTCAATGTGTTTGAGAGAAACAAGGGCCCCATAGACCTTAACAGGTACTCCTGGCAAAGACTAATTAAAAGTATAACCCACAAAAGTATTACATAAGAGGAACCTAATGAACACAATAAACTAACAAGCAAAATAGAACCAGAGGCATGGAAACCAGGAATAGCAACCAGAGGTAATGGGGTGTAAAGAAGGGGAAGGGACTCGTCAAGGAACATGTATGGATGACCCACGGACATGGACGTCAGTGTGGGATCAGGGAGCGCACTGGGTGGAGGAGGGCATGGGGGGAAAACTGGGACAACTGTAATAGAATAACAATAAAATATTTAGTAACAAAGAATCTGGTAAGGAGAAGGAAAATTTCCAATTCCCCCATGACCCCCATTCCCAATCAAATATACCAGTGAACTCAAGTGAGTTCACGCTCTTGAGCTAGCTCTGAGTGAGATTTCTCCTCATGATATTGCCGTGATACTTCAGTTCTATCTGGTTTTATATGATGAGATTCTCCTCTTCCCACCTCCTGGAAGTTGGTCATGGGCTCTCTCGCTCTTTCCCTTGGGAATCCCTCAACCTTACACATCCAGTATTCTATAGAATTCTGGCTGTTTCACATATGCAAGCTTCTTTCTGAGAAGTAGCTCACACGTTCATTTTTATTTATTTTTATGTGTACACTTTCTCTCCTTCCCTTAAAACTCTGTTCTCCTTTGAGTCTCTCTTTTTCTCATACATTTCTGTAATATTCCCCCCCCCATAATCCCCTACATTCACATATAATATTCACATGTATATCTATATTTCTATATATAATACATAATTCTTACATTTTATACTGGGGAAAATGATTGATTTGTAGTGAATTACTCTCACCCACTTGCCATTTATATTATTTGAATGTGCATGCGTGTGTATGTGTGTGTGTATGTATTTAACTTTTTAAACTCACCAAAGAGGAGTTACTGGATTTGACAGTCTGAAATAATCTACCTGACTTCACTCACAGTCACTGAAGGAGAAAGTCAATAATACATGTGGAGAGCACATTGCAATCTGCTGAGTTAGATACAGCTTGATATTGAGGTACATTTGCAAATTTCATTTTCTTGGGAAGGAGATACTTGTTACTGTTAGCTGAGCTTCAGTGAAGTGTCATTTTTCTTTATCTATTGTACTTTCTTTGTTCTGACTACAACTTTTAATATTTCATATCCTACAAATCTTTATTTGGAACACAGAGAAAAACACCAATTGAAATTTCCTTCTTTTTGAACCATCCTGTCAGGAAAGGAGAGATTTTACAAAAAAAATTAGAAAATGGTCAGTGTCTTTTTTGGCAAAACAGACTAAAGCAATATGAACTTAAGAAAATGTTCCAAGGTGCCAAAGGCTAGACCAAATTTAACTAGTGCTGGAAGAGGCTTGTCGGTAAGACCTTGACATTCAGGTCAGCTACTGAAGTCAAATTATACTACTTAGCAAGTTTTAGCTGTAGTACTGGCATTATTTGGCTTCATGGGCAAAGGCTGAAGTCATTTAAAGAAGGAGGCAAAGCGCACTGCAGCTCAAAGTTGTTGTGAGGATGTTGACTTAACTGCCCTGTGATGGGCTGAAGAAAGGGAGCTCTGGGCAGGATAATGAAGGACCTCTCTTAAGAGAGCACAGCCCCAGCCTGTAACAGCCTGGAAGACTGAGAGACAACTCAGGCCACGCTGACGGGAAGATGAGTGGGTGACCAGAAAAGATATCCAATTGATTAGAAGGTGTATACAGAGCCTGAAGCAGTCTTCATTATAATGGAGAGGAAGAGAGTTGTAAAATGAACCTTTAGTTTCATTAAAAAAATTAGTTCTAAATATCAACAGGAAATGAACTATTGACTATGTGTTGACATTTCAGACCATAAAGGGACTGGAAATAACACAAACATGCTTTCAAATATGCTGATACACTTGAGTGACATTTATGTGGGAGAAAAATATTAAAATCATATTTCCTCCCCTCTGAAGGCTATGCACCAGGGTTAGGGAATTGAGCAATGGCCTTTTCTAAAAAGTTTCTAGTTTATAATGCCTGGTTTTGCTCCAATGCCTTGTTGGTCATTGAGACCAATATCCAAGTTGACCCCAGGTCCTGACGACCTTCAGGTCCTCTCTGTTGACAATGCCCCCTCAGGGTAATTTTGTGTGTCTCTTTTTTTTTAAACATTAACTAAAAGGATAAGCTAAACTGAATCATGTCCCAGAGCTAATGATGAAAATAATAGTGTTTCCAAAGCTTTGTCATATTTCTTGTTAATATTAGCCAAATTACAGTGCAAACCTTTTTTTAAAAAATTAAATCATTGTTGTTATTCCACTACAGTTGTCTCAGTTTTTCCCTCTTTACCCTCCTCTGCCATGTAATTATTCCCTTTTAGAACAGAGGCCACATATAACAGGCTTAAAGCTTAAAATGGCTAATACATAATTTTTGTTTGTCCTTTTCCATTAAAAAATGAGAACATTAACACAAAAATTCAGATCTTCAAGTTCTACTGAAAAATGAGATCTGGCACCACTGTTCCCACCTCCCTCACGGCCATGACTTGATGGAGTGGAATAGTGCTGCATGTCTATGCAGAGCAGGTGCTTTCCAATGTGGCACCATTCCCCCTGGCCTTGTGTTAGACCAGCTTCATTACTTACTTTCCTGAGTAGCCTTGTAGGCATTTGACTTTGTGACTCCACTTTCAATGATCTAATGCTCTCACTACTGCCTGATCCTTCCTCAAGCTGTCTTCCGTAGGCCTTTTTACCTATCTTGTCAGTAACATTATTTTGCTATATGTTAAAACAAAATGTTAGAACAGCCTTTTAAAATCAATCCTTATCTTCCTCACTAGCAATTGTGTCAGGTTTTGTCATTTTGACCGTCCTTTATTTTAAAAAATCCACTGCATCATTCATATTGGTATGGTAGGTGGTGGTAGAGAAGATGAGGAGATAAACTAAATAAGTAGAAATTGGTAAATAGATATATTTCTTTTGTGCAAGACAAAATTCATGTTGTCCTCTGGGTTCCTATCTCTTATTCTGACAGGACTTTGATATGTTGGTTTTTCTCCTGAGATCGAACTAACCTATGTCACATTGCTGCCTCTCATGTCTCTGGCAATGTGTTACATTAATGATTAAATTTCAGTAGGTGGATGTGTAAACACCTTAGGCAAGCTGCTCTGTGGGGAAGAAATCTCTCCTAGCTCTTTTTATTTTTCTTTGACTTATCAAATGGCAAAATCCCAACTTGCTGCCTTGATTCAGTGAGTAGAATAAATTAGGGTTAGAAATATGAGATAAAAGTGACAGAAGAAAGTGCCAATGCAGAACTTCATTTGAACATCAAGAAGACAAAAATCATGACAACAAAAGAAATATACAATTTTAACATAGACAATGAAGTTGTTAAAAATTTTGTGTACCTTGGTTCAGTCATTAATTCAAACAGAAACTGCAACCAAGAAATCAAGAAAAGGAAGAGACTCAGAAAGGCAGCAACAGAAGATTTAGGAAAGCAAATCAAGAGCAAAGATATATCTTTAGAGACCAAGGTTAAGATCACCCATACCCTTATCTTCCCAATTACTATGTACAGAAGTGAAAGCTGGACAGTGAAGAAGGCTAGTATAAAAAAAGTGATTCATTTGAAATATGATGTTGGAGGAGAGCTGCATGGAAATCCTGGACCACCATTAAAGATGAACAAGCGGGTCCCAGTGCAAATTAAGCCTGAAATATTACTGGAGGCAAAAATGGCAAAACTGAAGCTGTCCTGATTTGGGCACATCATGTGATGGCAGGGTTCTTTGGAACAAACAACAATGTTGAAAAAAATAGAAGGCATAAGGAGAAGAGAAAGGTCAAATATGAAATAGATTGGCTCAATAAAAGAAGTTATAGGTGTGAGTTTACAGGAAGTGAGCAGGGCTGATGAGGACAGGACACTGTGGACATGAGTCGTTCACAGGGTCGCCAGGAGTCAGAGCTGACTCAATGCTGTGTAACAGACACACAGATAGCTGTATAATAATTCCCGTTGTGGTGGTGACCCACTGTTAAGTGAGTTTCAATTTATTGCCTGTAGTCCTTTAGTCTTATTTTTTAGTTTTTAGTTGAGCCTTAAATATGCTGCCAGACATTGATGATTGTGACCCTTTTTTGACAGATGTGGAAAGAGGTGTTCGTTGCCTTTTCTTTTCATTGTACAAACCCATAAACGCACACAATGGTTATAAAATAATCCTCATCTTATTATAATTTCTTTTTCAAAGAGAGCTTTAATTCAATATTTCTTTGCAAAAATGAACATGATTGTAAAGGTTTCCCCACACACTTCAGACACTTTCTGGCCTAATTTTAAGATTTTAAGTGAATTCTGGGGTAAAACCGATACCTAAAGGTAGTATGCTAAAGTATATCACCACACATTAAAAAATTGGTTAGTTACTTGCTAATATTTTGGAAAATAATTGTGTGCTTGTTGATTTTGCAATCTGTACTGCAGCACTACAAGGCAGTGCGATGGGGAGAACTTGGTAAGTGCGCATCTCTTGATCATTTGCTTAAAACCCAAATTTACCCTACAGGGAAATAAAGCAGAAGACAGCATAATCAATGAGGCACAAGTAGATTAGAGAATAAAGCAAACAGTCTTAACAGTAAGGAAAAGAAATTAAAAGAAAAATAAAAGAACATTGACAATATATTTTAGTGTTGGAGATGCATAAATACCTTGAGTACAGGGACCAGTTTTCTTTATCTTTGAATTGCCGGTGCTCAGCCCCATGCGAGTGTATAGGGAAGCACACAGTAAGGAGAATTACCTTGACTGTGGCTGTGGGCAGAATTAGGCTGCTATCCAGATTTCTATGGACAGGCAAGGCCATAGAACAGTTGGCTCCCAAGCATCTATCGCTAGTAACAAATGTCCTTTAGAAGATGAAGAAATTGTATGGAAACCTGCTACTGATTGTAATGATAAAAAATGTTTGCTCATGTAAAGATAAGTTAAAGTCAATGTATTTAAAGAGACCAAATATGGGTAGGTCTTGAAGTCTCTCCTGGCTATTGTGAAGAAAATGAAAACTATTGCCTCAGAAGTTATAAAGGACAAGAAATCACTTATATAACTTTCCTAGGAGGAGTTAATGCTATAAAACCATGGAATTTTATAATTCTTGAGTGTATTTTGCAGAAAAATACAAAAGAATGTTAGATTTGACTCTAAGGATAATACTTATTGAATGAAGTAAAAGCTTTGATAATTACACATCAATTATAGAGTTCTTTGTAATCTAGATTTGTGGCTTTCAAAGTTTTCTGACCATTATGTACATATATCTCATTGGATACATGTATATACGTATAACTAAAAACAACTTGATTATAGAGAGTTTCTTTCTACCTGAGATATTTTTGGATTGATTTCAAGATTTCAAATGAACTCTTATCACATTTGACATCATGTTACATTGCCCTATGATATTTTCCTTTTTTTCTTTTTTATTTCAATTAAAAAGTAAATTGATTGCAACCCATTGAACTGATTTTATGACCCACTAATAGTTTGTAATGCATAAGTTTGACTATCACTACAGTGGAGCTATCAAATATCTGCTTTAAATTGGTGCCAATAGTTTGTTTTTTTATTTAATTTTTTAATTTTAATTTTTAAAATATTTATTTTTTCTTTTTAAAAATTCTTGTTGATTCTATTGCCATTGTCCCAATTTTTCTCCCTTTGCCTTCCTCCATCCAGCTCCCCTCCCCCCCCACTCCCACAGTCCATCCTCACACCATTGTCCATGGCCATGGGTTGCTTATACAAGTTCTTTGACTAATCCCTTCCCTTTCTTTCCACCATTCCTCCCTCCCCCCTTTCTCTGGCAGCTGGAAGTCTGTTCCTTGTTTCCATGTCTCTGGTTCTGTTTTGCTTGTTAGTTTATTTTGTTCATTAGATTACACACATAAGTTAGGTCATATGGTATTTTTCTTTCACTGACTGGCTTATTTCACATAGCATAACAGTCTTCAGCTCCATCCATGCTGTTGCAAAGGACAGGAATTCAAATTCCTTCTTCTTTCTTTCTGCTGCAGAGTCCATTAAGTAAATGTACCAGAGTTTTTCAATCCATTCATCTACTGATGGGCACTTAGGTTGTTTCCAACACTTGGCTATTGTAAATTGTGCTGCTATGAACATAGAGGCACATAGGTTCTTTTGAATTGGTGTTTCAGGATTCTTAGGGCATAATTCCAGCAGTGGAATCTCTGGGTCATAAGGCAGTTCCAGTTTTAATTTTTTGAGGAAATTTGATATTGTTTTCCACAGTGGCTACACCAGTCTGCATTCCTCCCAACAGTGCACTAGGATTCCCTTTTCTCCACATCCTCTCCAGCACTTGTTGTTTGTTGATTTATCAATGATAGCCATTCTTCAGGTGTGAGGTGATATCTCATTGTAATTTTAATTTACATCTCTAATGGCTAGTGATGTTGAGCATTTTTTCATATGTGTATTGGCCATCTGTAAGTCCTCCTTGGAAAAGTGTCTATCCAGGTCCTTTGCCCATTTTTTAATTGGAATTTTTGTCTCCCTGGAGTGGAGTTGTGTGAGTTCTTTATATTTTTTGATATTAAACCCTTGTCTGAGGTATTATTGGCAAATATGTTCTCCCATACAGTCAGGTCCCTTTTCATTTTGATGATGGCTTCTTTAGAGGTACAGAAGCTTTTTAATTTGTAGCCCCATTTGTTTATTTTTTCCTTTATTTCCCTTTCCCTAGGACAGGGGACCCCAAGACCTGGGTTGCAGACCACTACCAGTCTGTGGCCTATTAGGAACCAGGTCACACAGCAGGAGGTGCGCAGTGGGTGAGCAATCAAAGGTTCGCTTGAATTACTGCTTGAGCTCAGCCTCCTTTCTCCCAAACCTTCCCCTGCACCAGCCCCCTCCCCATCCTTTCCCATCCGTGGAAAACTTGTCTTCCATGAAACTGGTCCCTGGTGCCAAAAATGTTGGGACCACTGCCCTATAAGATATATTTGCAAAAATATTGCTACATGGGATATATGAAATTTTATTTCCTGTGTTTTCTGATAGTTTACTTTTTAAAAGTAGTTATTTATTAAACATCTTAGAGAGTACTCAGTCAGTCTTTGATGGCATCTTTCATTAATCATTGATGATAACACCTGTAGTAGGCAAGCTTTTAAGTTGGCCCCCAAAGTTTCCTACTCCCCTGGTCTTCATGCCCAGCACAATCCCTGGGATGGTAAACAAGATGGATTTTACACCCATGATTATGTTGTTATATGGCAAGGCCGGTCTTAAGGAGATTTATACGGTGGCCTGACCTAATCACATGAGCCATCTAAAAATAAAGAGTTTTCTTAGCTACTGAATGAAAAAGAGGAGATCAGAGATTCAAAACATGAGAACGATTTGATGCCCCATTGCTGATTTGAAGGCAGAAGGAGTCTCATGACAAGGAACATGGGCAGCCCCTAGGGACTGAGAGCAATCCCCAGTAATGGCCGGTAAGGAAAGGAGTACCTCAGTTCTACAAAAAGCAAGAAATTCTACTCTGCCAACAAAGAGAATCAGCTTGGAAATAAATTTTCCCTCAAAACTTGTAGGCATAAACTCAGCATGACTGACATCTTGATTTGGACCTTGTACGTTTTGAGCTAAGATCCCAGCTATGTCAATGCCAGAGCTCTGACCTGCAGAACTGTGAGCTAATACATCTATGTTGTTTTATGCTGCAAGTTTGTGGTAATTTGTTATGCAGCAATACAAAATTAATATAACAACCAAGTCGCTTTGCTATTTTTGCCATAAAAAAATTCTGTTCGGCAGGTTCATCTACAAGGCAGGGAAATGTCTAATCCATTTTAGATCATTACTCTGTTATAAAGTATAGGATTAAGCAAGAAAGATTTTATTCATTCTTCAATCATCTTGGTTAATTAAGATGTTGCTATGTGAATGCTTCAGTCAAAAATATATTTTTTTCCATTTATGAAAGCTGTCATGTAAAATTTAAATGTATCATTTAAACTCCTCAATAGTCTGGTAGAGCAGATATTTGCCTTATGTTACAAATGAGGATGAGATACATAAAGTGGGAAAACTTGATCAATGTGGTAATCCTAGAAAATGGTAGACCTAGTTAGAACAGAGACATTGTATTAACTTATGCTTTGAGTTATTCACTTATTCAATAGTATTTATTGTAATATTTTTCTAGGTGCAGAGAATACTATAATTGTCAAAACAGAAAAGTACTGTTCTAATGGAGTTTACATTCAAGATTGGCAATTAAAATATACTTTTACTATAATATGGTGCTTTTTAAATAAAGATTTTATTTATTTATTTTTAGAGAGAGGGGAAGGGAGGGAGTAAGGGAGAGAAACATCAATGTGTGGTTGCCTCTTACACGCCCCCTACTGGGGACCTGGCATGTGCTCTGACTGGGAATCAAACTGGTGACCCTTTGGTTCACAGACCAGCACTCAGTCCACTGAGCCACACCAGCCAGGGCTAATATGGTGCTTTTTTAAACTTGTAAAATATTGCATACATACATGCAGAAAATTGCACAAACCAGGGATGCACAGATCAATGTTCTATAAACATAGAAAACACCAAGTGGTTCAAAATACAGCACAGTGACACATGCCCCAGGGGCCTCCTCAGACCCACTCCATGAGAGTAGCCGTTTCTTGACTTTTATACTCATCTCTTTCTTGCATGTATGTTTTATCCCCAAGCTCACATCCCTGATTGTTTACTTTTTCTTTACTTTTGACTTCTCAAAAATGGAACCACATAGTATTTTTGTGTGTGTATGTGTGTGTGTCTGGCTTATATCAACAAGAAAAGTTTGTGAGATTTATCTGTGTTGTTTTGCTCATTTTCATTGCTGTAAGCAGTTATGTAACTATATCAATTTGTCTATTCTACTTGATGGACCTTTGGGCTGCTTTTTATTTTTGAGTATGAATGTGTACATATTCATACCACATATGTATATCTTTTGTGAGCATGTGCATGAATTTCTGTTTGTTATATATGCAGGACTAGAGTTACTGGGTCAAAGAGTACGAGTTCAGCTTTAGTGGATACTATCAATACATTTTCTAAAATAATTTGGTGGACGGGCTCTGGGGTGACTCCCAATATACTCTACTTCCTGGTGTTCATGCCTTATATAATCGTCTTTCCTCAGTATAAGCAGGACCTGTCACTTTCTTCTAAACAGTGAGAGAGGGCAAATGGCATTTCCTTGATTGGATTATGCTATGTAGCAAAGGTGATACGATGCTACTTAACGACTGTGCTGTGTTACATAAGATTCCATCCCAGCAGATGGGAACCAGAGACTACCTTGCCGGCCTAACAAATAGGTTGCCATGTTTTGAGAGGGCTTAGAAAGAGGGCCATGTGTCAGGAAACTCTGGGTACCCCTTTGAGCCGAGGGCAGTCTCCCAGCTGAGAGCCACTGAGCAAACGGGGACCTCATTTTACAAGGAAATGAACTCTTTCAACAATCAGAATGAATCTAGACTTGTGAGGAGCTCAGCAAGACTGGGTCAGACCTACAGAAGCTATAGGAAGCCTTTATCTGACCTCTGAAATGTAAGCTGAAACCATTCATTCTCATCCTTTATTCTTTCCTAGTTCATGCAAGTTATGCTATAAATCACTTTCTAAGTACTACTTTAGCTGTAGCACACAAGTTTTTACATGTCATACTTTCATTATTAGTCACTTTAAATATTTTCTAGTTTTATTTCTGACTTATATATTATTTATAAGTATGTCTATTTCTTAATTTCCAAATGGTTGGAGATAGTCTTGTTTTCTTATTTTTAAATTCAGTTTCAGCTTCATTCTGCGATTTAAGATTTTTCATCAATGATGGAATATTCTCCTTTGTTACTCTTTAGATGTTGCTCTAACCCATTCTTTCATGTGTCTTTTTTTTTCTCTTCTGAACTTCAGTTGCATGCATTGTGGATGTTTTCATGGTCATTTATGTCTTTTGTTCTCTTGTATTTTTCTATTTCATCTCTTTGTGTACCATTTTAGATATATTATTTTGGTTTATATTTTAGTTCACTGATTCTTTTTTCAGCTGTGTCCAGTCTTCAGGCATAATGATCTACTGAGTTCTAAATTTTAGCTATTTCATTATGTTACTTACTGTCTAGAATTTCCACTTGTTTAATTTCATGGTTTCCAGTTTTCTGGTGAAATTTTCTGTCTTGTCTTTTATCTTTTTTATGTGGAGTAAGAGCACTCATTTTAAAGCCTGTGGAGGATAACCTTACTCTGTAGACCCTAAAAGTGTGTTTCTCTCATATTTTATTGGTCTTACTTTTCAGTCATATCCCTCTATGTGTTTGAGATAATTTTCTATTTTGAGCCAGACAGTATGTTTGCAATATTGTATAAAGAAATAATTTAATGCTTTGTATGATGTCATTTTTCCTTTTGAGATTACTACTTTGGAGGCTAGAGCCACTTGCTCTCAGATCACCTTAATATAATTTCAGGGACTTCCAAGATTCAAAGTTGGACTACAATTCCTGTAAGATCTATTTCCATTTCCAGTTTACTGTTATTTGTAGGTTCTAGCATTTAGAGTCCCAGTCCACAATGAGCTGGGTCACTTTGCACACGGTGAATCCTGGGTTTCGATTACTCTTCCCCTATCACCCAGATGACCCAAAGATCTGTTCAAGCGCTTAGTCTCTTAACCACTCCCTTCAGAATCAATCAATGCCCTCAGGGTAAAATTGGCCCCCAAATATAGACTCACCTCCTTGGTGTCTGTAATTTCTTTGATTTGTGTTTTAGAAATTTTTCATTGTCTTTAATGCTTTCAAGCAGCTTAAAAAAAAACCTTTGTCCAGCATTTTAGCTGTCCTCAACTGGAGTATTGGCTCAAATTACCTACTGTTACCAGAAATAGATGTTTTCAAAATCCTTAAATATCCTTTATATCTTATTATGATGACTGCTCATGACAGAAACTATATATAAATAGAAAGATGTATTTATGTTGATAGACACTTTTGATTTGATGATCAGATTAGTTCCCTCTTGGGTAAGAATTTTTGAATTGTTTTTCCGTAGAGAAATATTCCCTTTTGGGTGATAATTGCTTTTCCTCTCCGAAACTGATATAAACTCTGGGGTTTACCCTGCCGGTAAAACTTGTAGCTACCTAGAGCTGTAGTTCTGGCTTTTCTTTTTCAGAGTATTGCATTAAAAATTCTAGACAGATTTACTGTTACATTTTTAATATCTAACCAATGGTCCTGGAGGATGTAATTGGCCCCTGATTTTACATTTAGTATATTTCCTTTGGCAAGCACCCTGTGTATACTATTTCTTTTACATTTGCACATTAAAACATTTCGTTCTATTTCTTTGTAATTACACTGAAGATCCATGACAGAAAAAAAGTCGTGATTTTGTTGGAGCATACACTTGACTCATGACCTTTTTGAAACTGGTATGGTGACTGGAAAAAGTCACCTGTTAGCCAGTGTTTAAACCCAGTTGATAATCCAGCACTCATCTATACTGACTTTTGTGCAGCGTTTCAATACTTTGGGGTCATATTTTAAAGTTTGGGATTGTGAAAAGTTCCAGGAACTGTCTGAGGTAAATGTCAAGGGCCTGGTGTACTTAATTTTAATTAGTAGAGAGAATGTGTTTTCCTCATTTAGATTTTAAAATCTTATCACAGCTTTCACAGAAAAACAGTTGGAATTTGGGATAGCAAAAATATCTTGAAGAAATAAGATTGTGAGTTAAAAATTGTATAAGAAACTCTAGCCTAATTACCTTTGGAAGCCAACCATAATAGATCATTTGTAAACATGTACATCTTTATCTAGAAATAGCTCAACATCCTATAATATTTCAAAGTAAGGGAGAATTGCTTCCATGTCTTCCAAGATATGCAGACTGATGTTTGCAAGGTCAAAAAACATTTTGATCTTGGGCACTAAAAGCTAAGTTTTTAAAATAGATTTTGATAATTTTGTAAAAAAAAACTTTATTAGAATGATATAATTATTACAAAGTTATTGAGCCATTTTATTTAATTTTCTACTTTATTATATTATTTCTGACTTTTTAATAAAAGCTTAATAAAATTCTTAGAGAATAGGAGTGGTGGTTTCATTGAATTTTCTGATTAATTAGTTCTCAAACTTATAATCTTTTTATGTCAATGGAAATAAAAAAGTGCATCCACTTGAATGAGTTAGTAAAATATACTGAACATACTGAATTTCTTCTTTTTAAATTATGACACAATAAATGATTCGTGGGGGTCATTCAGAACAGCAACTTCCTCTGTTGTTTACAAAACAACTAAATTTCTTCTGACTTTTGGAGTCAGCAGAAATGATTTTCTCAAATAGTGTGATTCTAGTTTATGTTCTTACAATTTGACTTTGTCCCTTAGGGTAATAGATTATGAGAATGTAATAGCATGTAAACAATGGTTAATAGAGATAGTACATTAAGTATTGGGAATGGATTTATTTACATTAGTTTTTGGAGGTAGAATGTTTACTTTTTATGACAAATTGTAGACAATCAAGCTAAATTGTCTAAACATATTTAAAGTAAAATTTACATTCATTTGATATAATATTAGCATACGTTTGGTGTCATCTCTGGCTTGCTAAATGATTGAGACTTAATCTGTAATTGGAAAAGCTATAGCAGCAATTTCCTGTAATAGCTTACAAGCTGTATCTAATTTTTCCATGGGGGAGAATTTTAATTGTATATCATCCTCAAATATGGACAAATTTGGCCACCAGCTCTTTCTTGAATTTGGTATTAATCTTTCTGCTGAGCCTGCAGTTTCCATGTGTTTATCACAATTATTTTTGATGTGAAGAAATAACAAAACCCTTTGATATTTTTATATGCAGGAGTTAACATCTTGGTTTAAGAAAAATTCACGGCAAACTTAAAAATGAATTATTTTGCTAGAAGCCTCTGAGTTCAGCTCTCAATGTTAACAATCATAATCATAATCGTAATTATTCAGTAGAGAGTTATTGAGAGCCTGCTGTTTTGCTCTGTCAGGCACTGTGATAAGCAGCCCTATGGACAGACTGTGGAGCATGGAAAGCAGAGCTCTAGCTCTCATACATTATCAATGATTCCGTTATAGGGTTTTCTACATTTCTAAAATCTTTTAGCATCTTGTTTTTCTTCAGAAAATATAACAGTTTTGAAAGTGAAATTTATAAAACTGCTAAGGCTCTTCATTACATTACAGGTGTCATGTCTGTTCACTGCTGTGAGCTTCCTGGTGACTCCAGAAATGACTACTTTTCCTATATTTTGTGAAATATAGGAGAAACCAAAGTTGACAAGTGGGGGCTATTTGTTGCTTGCCTTTCTTTTGAGTAGTGCAGTGGCTGAAAATACAAGTTCAGGGCTCTGCCCTAGTTCTGTCAGACGTTGAAAAACATTTTTTTGAGTCTTAACTTCTTCAACTATAAAATGGGTAAAATGGGGAATAATAAAATTTAACCAATAGAATTGTGAGAATTTAAATTACTGATGACCATTGTAGGTCGAACATTCTGGTATTTCTTATGTTGGCTATCAGATTAAATTGCCTATGAGCTTGCCAACTCAGGAGAGTTTCCATTTGCAGAAAAACTCATGGTCAAAAATATATTTTCCTACACAATTTAACTTTGTTAGCACAAAATATATTTTTAAATAGCATGTTTATCTAGTAGAAAATTATGAAGGTTCAGTGAAAAACAAACAACAAACCTGTTTCTGTTCAGGAATTCATTCCTAAAATGATAAAGATGAAGGTCCTGGAGACATAGAAGGTAAAGTTGTAGTCATCGTCCATTATAAGTGAGTTTTACTGATTTTGAAATTTAAGGTAATTTTAAGGAAAGTTACACCTAACTCCACCCTTACCTTCTTTACTGTGATCCTTATCCTGTTTTAGAACCTTTTCCTAAGCCCCTGTTTGTAACCTTGCACCTGGCTCTTTGGTCTTTGGTTTGTTTTTGCATCTGGTCTCCCTACCCTTGACTTTGTCTTCTTCCCTTCCCCCATTCACTATAGGCTCTGAACTTAAATTCATAGCACTGGGCTCTTCCAGCTTTAACCCAGGACTTCTCAAGCCTTAGACACACAATTTGCTTTGAGATATTGTTTTGTTTTTTAATTTTTTTCTCACTGATTTCCTTCTTGTTCACTTTTGATATATTTTATATATATATATATACATATATATATATATAAATTATTGTTAAGTAAGCAGATAACACTAAAATGCAGGTTCTGATTCAGTAGGCTGGAGCAGAGACTGAAATCCTGAATTTTTAACAGGGTTCCTGGGAGCGATGATGCTTTTGGCCCTGAGATCACACTTTGTGTAGCAAGTCTCACTTCAGCCAGTGTTTTGGTTCTCACCACCTGCTGCAACCCACTCTCAGCCCTCAATTCTATCACTACTGGCTAGTCACACACTGAGCTTCTGCTTATGGGGAAGACTGTTGAATGTGCATCTAATGTCTATGAACACCAAACTGATGCAATTTATGTGACTGTCAAGACAGCAGAGGAAGAACCGTCCCTGAAATCTCAATCTTCTCTGAAAGTGTTAGATCATTAAAAGTTCCAGTTTTTATGACTTTGATTCAAATGTGCTAAGTGTTCTTTAGCCAATGGCTACATACCTTAGAAATCAAATAAATTTCTATTCATTTAAATATGCTTAGAAGAACCAAAATCCTGTACCTATACATTCTCTTAGACATGAATAATATAGTCAAGATTAAATTACAGCTATCGTGAAGCCCACAATCACTGAAAAGATGGAGAATCTGAGACAAAAGATCCCTGCAAAAACTTATGAGATTTCTGAGGGTGCCTATTTCTCTGTTGACAGTCACATGAGGGTTTGGCAATGTCGTTGAGATGGAATTATTTTTTTCTCCTTTTAAATGACCTCAGTGGAAGGATGGAATGATAGTGTTCTTGTGGTGATACAAGTTGTGTCTATGAACTGTGGCTTCAAGGGCAAAGCCCAGAATTTAAATCCTGACTTCAACTTCATATTGGTCCCAGTGACCGTATACGATGAGAAGTGGCACCTGACACCTACTTGCTTTCTTTTTTAGTACGATGATGATTTCTGTTCCCCATTGCTGCACTGCCCCTTGTTTATATATGTAGATTCAGGAGTTAATGGATAATTTGTGAATTCAGAAATATTCCATGTGTCATTAATTGCCTCAGTTTATGTCACCTCATGAGTCCGATTTATATATTTTAATGTGCCATGAGTGGACAAACAATTTAGGAAAAAGTCTTATATTCATTGACCTTTACAGAAAAATTTAATATACATGTAAGAGACCGAAGGGCAACTATGGCTTTAATTCCACTTCACTTGTAATAGTTATTTTACCACAAGCAGGTTTCATTGTATATATGTTACTGTCTGACCCAAGGAGCTGCTCCTGGGACTGTCATTTATTTGATGGGTATTAAGTCACAAGAAAGCAATATAAAACTGCTCACAACCATTAGCTGCGGAGAAAAAGCTCCATGTTTTACATCAGTGAATTTGGAAAGGGCAATATATTTAGTTACCTGTGTGTGAGGTGATTATACAATTGCTCGGTGTCTTTTCATGTCGTGATCAATTGGGAAGGCTTTAAGAAGCATATTTGAATTTATGGCTGTTGCTTGGCCCTCCTCTGGCTTTATATCAAGCAAGGTAAACAGGGTGAATTCACCCATGTGTGCTTAATGTTGACAGCCTACTGGGGCTTGCAGTCATTGTTTCATGCTCTCCAGTCACTCCGTGTGAAAATGCTTATCAACAACATGGCTGAGGCTTAACTGTCTTCCAGGAACTTCTTTCTAATCAAAGTCTTTGTGGCTGATCTCTTTAGAGCTGCAGATACGACATGCTAGGCAGTCAGATTCTGCTTCACAGGCTCGGTAATTTGCAGTGAGATTCTGAACATGCCGAGTGAAGGGACTGGCCTCCAGGGCTGTTTTTCCTAGACAGCTTAAAGTTATTCAGCAGCTGAGTATGAACATTGATTTTCTTTTTCCTGTCATTTTATTCTAAAAAAGGTATTAGACACAAAAAACGAATGTCTTTCATTTTACCCACGAGAGCCAATATTAGTGTTTTATAGAAAAATAATCATATAAATAGGGTTGTCATTTTTATTGCCAGAAGCAAGAAGGGCTAAGCATATTGGGTCATTTTCTTGAGATGTGAGACTGAGGCTACTAAGAAAATAGCATCTTCCAGCCTCTACGGTCTAATATATATACAGATGTCTGTGTAGGTGTTTATAAAGAGGTCGTGGCTCAGATATAAAACAACTACAGAAGTTGTGAAGCGAGGTTCCAGCCCTTCCTTTGTGCCACTATCCTAAGTAAGTCATGTTTATGTAAGATCTCTGAATTAGAGAGATGAGGAAAACAGGTCTGAAATCAAGTTAAAGAAATCTTCTGACAAAAATAAAATTTCTGGCCTACCAAATCCATGTCCATTCTAAGATCTAATCTTAAACATTATGTAAAATCATTCGAATTTTAAATCAACCATAAACAGTAAGTAGTACTATCATACTTCGCATTTGAGGAAATTTAGGTTCAAGACCACAGGGCTAGTAAGGAAGCCATTCTATCTACAGTAAAGGATTATGTAAATCTTCTCAGGGTGTTTTTAAAATGCTATGTACAATGTCTTTCAGATTTTCTCTTCCTTGTGTAAAGTAGATGACCTTCATGGCTTTATTCTATTTTGTCAGAGGACATATGCTAGTTTTTCTTTGTTAGGTTTTTTTGTTTTATGTGAAATTCTACCTTTTACCACAGTGGTCTTCAGGTTGGTTTGAGGAAGAAAGAGAATACCTGGGATTTACATCAAAGGCCTTATCAGATGCCTTTTTTTTTCTCTTTCATTGACTGTCCTATCCAAGAGAGATGTTTCATGAGAACAAAGAATTAGTTTTCAAATGACCTAAGGAGAAGAAAGTCTCATCACTGTTCTACCTGTGACTGTAATCTGGCATTGATTTTGACACTAAAAATTTAATGCTTCCTTGGTCAATCCTCGGAGCTTTGGGGGATTAATAAGGAATTTTTACTGGGGACTCTGAGTTCCTCTGGAGATGAATATTTGAAAATTTGTGAAGTGTATGCATTATTATAAATGGCGTCAACAAGCCAGTCAAGGTCTATGAAAATAGTGGGTCGAGTATCTTTAACAGTTCATTCTTTACTTTTATCTCGTTGGTAATATAACTCTCTGTTCCATTAGGGTATATAATAAACCTTAAGTGTTGAAATGTTTATAAAATATATTCTTCTTCATGGACTCATGAGCTAATGTTCTTTGCCAAATAAATCAAATCAACATTTTCTTTTGCAACTTTATCTATTTAGACTTGTCACATGAGTGACTATTTATAATGCAGGACTACATATTCTGGGCTACAGGCATAAAGTTTAAGACATATTTACTCTAAATAGTTTCTATTCTCTTCATTACCTAAACTGATCATTATGGATAGTAACATACTAATCCTATGTTGAAATATTTCATAAAAGAAGAATTGATTACTGGAATCTGAATATTTTGATAAGTGCAAAAAAATATGTAAAGTTACTTTTGGCTGAGATCCTGATAAGAAGTCTCAAGTACCATCACATTTAAAAGTATGGTGTTAGACCCCCTAAGTAAGATGGAAAGGAAGGTGGTAAGAACCGTGGCCAGCCTCATCCAGTGTAAAAAGAGAGAGCAAGTGTTATGGAGATCCTAGATGGCCACTGGAGCCTGACCCATCCAGGGAAGTGTTAAGGGACTCCTGGGGGGAATTAGGGCACTCCAATAGAAAGAATCTGATTGGAGGCCTATTACTTAAGAGTAGGGCTACAGGAGAACTCCTTGGTATCAAGAGGGATGGTGAATATTTATGTCAAGGAACTGCAGGGGAGAGAATTCCAAAGATGGAGATGGTTGTGGTTTTGAAGGATCCATAGGAGTGCCCAAGAGAGAAAGAGAGAACTTAAAATATCTGGCAGGGCCAGAGGACACCAATGCCAGATGACACTGATATGAATCTTGAAGGTTCTTCCTCATTTCCTGCTTCCTCTGCCTTCTCCTCAACTATAGAAAGTGCTGGAAGCTGCAGCCAGGAAGAAAGAGTGGAAGAAATGGTGATGAGGATAGGAAACTCACAAAGAAGGAAGAACCTGCCCCTGCCTCCTTTTTCTGCTATAGAATTCTTGAAGCAGGTCTAGGTTAGCAGAGGTATTTTAAAGTTGATTGGATGTCTGAGTTTTTATGTCCTCTGGGACTGGTCATGTCAATTACTGATTTGTGACTTTTGCGGGGAATCAGGGTACAGTTTTCTCTGAAGCAGATTGTTTATATGATCCTATATACTTTGTGGTTGAAGATTTTATTTTATATTAATGTATTGTATATGTATGAGGTCAGTTTTTGTAAACACCACTCAAATAAACAATCGGATGAATAAGAAAAATTGGCCGATAATTGCTTTTCAGTGAAATTTAGCTTATAAGTAAATTTCATTAAAATACAATAAAAAGACAATGACTGGGGAGCTTCTTTGGGTCAACTGGTCAGGGAATCGTTCTCTGAGGAAAAGGGAGCCACATGAATATTAGGGGGAGCATGTCAAGCAAAGGAAATAGCTAGTGCAAAAAGCCTCAGAATGAAATGAGTTTAGTGTATTTGTGGAATAGAGAGAAGCCAAAGTGGCTAAAGACAAACTGGTATATTCGAGAGTAGTGTGAAGTTGAAGAGGTTAGCAGGGAGACATCACATGGGGCTTTATAAACTAGAGTAAGACAGTAACACTTTGGGGGGCTCTAAGCAAGGAGGTGATATGATCAGAGTTATATTAATAAAATTCTTCCTCTAGCTGACATGTGAAGAATGGATTCCAGAAATGCAAGAATGAACGCAGGAAGACCGATTCGGAGGTTATTTCAAAGTTTAGAGTAAAGATGATCATGACTTGAATGAGGGTAGTAGAGATGAAATAAGGGGAGTAGCTGGATTCTGGATATGGCCTGTGTTAGTAGCCTTAATGATGTTTCAGATGTGGGGACAAGGAGAAATGTCCTCAAGAATGTGTCCTAGATTTTTGTGGGGGCAGCTAGGTTGGTCACTCAGCCATCTGTCAGTCCAGTGGTGATTAGACTTTTACTTGGTTCCACCATAAGAAGGATACAATAAAAGACTGATGGAGGTTAAAAAGAAACCTTTCATTGGGGCCACTAGAGCCATGATAAAATAAACACTGAGCCCCCTCAGAAGGATGGTAGTATTGCAGTAATACTGGCTTGGCAGCCGCCTTGGCTACAATGGTTGCTGCCTTGACAAAGGCATTTGTAGCACAGGGATGGTAGTGTGGGGCATAGAAGTGGAAGAGTAAGTGAAGGTGGCCTACTTTAGGCATCAGATATGGTGTTGACTTCAGCATGGTTTCTGATGCTGACAAGAGCGGCTGAAAGAGCAGTGCCTACAGCAGATGTTAGCAGTCACGTGGGTCCTAGTCAACAGTGGCGGTGGTCATGCTTCTGGAGAACTGAGGCAGCTATTGGCTATACCACACATAAGCAAGAAGTCAAGCGGATAGGAAAATTGCGGTGGCCAAGAGAACGAATTAATTCTTGTTTTATGTGGAGAAAAAACAAAACAAAACAAAAAAAGCCCTATGCCGATTCCTAGAGCATTTGCCAAGAAATTGGTAGGATGCTTGCATTCTCAAAGAGCAAGTGGGAGAGGATTCAAAACATTTCGTTTTGTGGTTATGTGCTGGAAAAACCTGTAAAGTGTGGATCACACAGAGGTGTAGCAACCGTTGAAAGAGTTAATTGTAAAAATATGATGCTACATAAAAGCACTGGGGTAAAAGACAATGGCTTAGAAAGATAAACCATTAGTCATAAAAAATTATGGAGTGATACGGTGGCATTGACAGATGCCTTATGAAGTTTTGTAGGTGGGAAGGAGCAAGGTATTTTGGTTGCAGGGGAGGTTTTTATTTAGAGTTGTGCTTTTGTTATCTCATCCCATTGGAACATGAACTTTTAAAATACTTAAAGGGCTTCACAACATCCTGATTTCAGGGAGGTAACACCCTAAAATGGATGCGTGGAGCCAGGTTCAGATTCTGAGCACTAAAGAAATACAAGGGTATTTCTACCCTATTTTCTAGGGTAAGTCAAGGTTTTCCTAGCATGTGATTTAGTGGAATGTCTGTAACATTTGTTATCACATGGTTTCTGGGACAGATTCTATTCCCAGCAGGGCTGTGACTCAACCTTTTGACCAACCAGATGAAATGCTGGAAGGATGAGGCTGTGAAAAATGAGCATTTACCTGGACCTTGCGGGAATTCAAGAATTCATGGTCCTTTCTGTAATGTGTTTTGATCAACCGAAATTGGTCCAAAATACTCCATACTCCCTTTCCTTTTTCATCATTAGGCATTTTTGTTTGTTTGTTGGTTTCATTTGTTTTTCTTCTATTTCTGAAGGGTTTACATTTCTTTGGTCAAACTGCATGTGCGAGGTTTTGAGAAATGCTTCAGGGTAAAGTACTATCTATCAATCCAAAATACCACCAAGAGATTTATTTGTTGTTTGCCTGTTCCTCCCACCCTCCTCACATCTTTACTTCCCAGCACATTTTTCTTCCTTTTCTATTTTTCTTTCATCCGCAGCAGAGAAAGGCTGCCTATTGCTTTTCCCCAGAGTCATTCAGCAGAACAGTCTTAGAGAGGAGTTAAAGTCTTCAGTGTCTCCCCTGACAGACACTAGAACATTTTAAAACTCAGGCGTCACTGATCTTTGCCACCAAATACCCACCACCCTGCTCTTCTGTCCTGCAAAAGACAATTTAATTGATGATGGGTGGGTGGGTAAGTGGGTGGGTAGGAGAGTGAGTGGAAGTGTGAGCAAAGGACTCTATTATCCAACCAGTTTTCACCTGGCTGTGTGTGTATGTGTGTATGTGTTTTACAGAATAGGATTGCCTTGCTAGAAGAAAGTGATAATACCATTCATATAATTTAAGCTGGCAAAATAATTCACCTAGCCAATTTTGACAGGGTCAGAAAAGCTACTGAAGCCCAGACATCTTAGTTATGATGAGGGTGATTAGTGTAACTGTCTCAATAAAAGACCATTGCAATTATTAGAAAATCAATAACATATAGAATTGCCCCACTTTGTCCTACAGATATGCCCCTGCACATTATGCATTAATACGTGAACATTCACCTCCTGGTAGTTCTTTGTTGTCATATTGTTTAAGTGGTAACAAGGAAACTACCTTAAAACACTTTTTGCTCAGCATGACTGCAGTTCTTGTTTTTAGGTGCTATCCTGGCTAGATTCTTAAAGCAGTCAATAGTTTTAGGAGAGCTTCATTAATTGAAGTTCTGACCTGATTATAAGAATCAAAAAGCTTGGGTGATTATCTAAAGCCTATAGGAACTTAATCAGATTGCTTTAGTCATGGAAATAAGCCAGGATTCCACAATCAGCTTTTCAAGTAATCTATCTGTAGATCTAGGGTTGAAAGAGAATAATGGAATTCTTCTTTTTAAATCAGACCTTCCTTTCAGAGCAGGCAGTGATGAGTTTGTGTTTTAACAAGTTCAGGCATCATGTAAGGGAGAGGTCCTTGCTACTATCATTAATGCAGTTTCGCAGTTTCTTAGAGTTCATACTAGCGTGATCATGATTGAGAATTTAAAATATCCAAAGTATTTCAATACAACTCAGTAAACCTTTCTTTAGAGTCTTTTAAAGAGCCATTTTAGAAACAGCTGGATTCACTTTTATATATGCCTCTTTATCATTTTTAAAGATTGATTTGCTATTTTGACCAAGTATTCAAGTTTTAGTGAATGCTAAGCCAGCCTCTAGACAGGTGTACAGCCTTACTCCCTTTTCCTCTTGTTCAAGACCAAGTCCTGCCCTGAATCCCACCCCTCTGTCTGAGGTCACACAGGGGCCAGTGAATTACTGCCAGAGAGCCTCCTTCCACCTCCCCCCATGAACTTTTTTATTTTGTAAATAGAGTTATGGGAACATGGCTGCACCCTTTTGTTGGTACATTGTTTCTGGCTTCTTTGCGCTACTACAGTAGAGCTGAATAGTTGCGACAGAGACCTTGTGGCCTCAAAGCCTAAAATATTTACTATGTGATCTTTTAAGAAGAGGTTTCTCAAGCTTTTCTTCAGCCTATGAACATATAAAATCTCTTTTTCATCGTCATCTATCCCTTGACTCCATAGAGCTTCTAGAACTGTCTATTCTATTTCACTTCCCTTTTATTTAAAATTCTTGAAAATACTCGCCGCTCATTGACTCACTCTCTGTTTCCCATTCATTCCTCAACTCTCCATTCTTATTTCTGCCTCTACTCTATTACAGCTGCTGCTGTTTAGATTAAAAATGGTTCCTGGATTATCAAATCCAGTGGCCACATTTTTTATCATTCTCTATGGCATTTGATCCCAGGATCATCTGTCCTCACGTGGACTCTCTATATTCTTGGTTTCTGTGAAGATGCATTCCCTTTTAACTCTGACCTCTATGACATTACTCTTTGGGCCTCTTGGAGGTCATATCTCAATGGCTATGACTCTATTTCTGGCCTCCATCAACTCTTTCCTAGACAACCTTAGCAAACTTTGGACTGGCTTTACTGTTCTGCATTATTGTCCTCTCTAAATCTCTTCTCAAATACAGTGATCTATACTAAAACCCAGTATTACTGTCCTCTTTACAAAGCTTTAGTAATTACTATTGCCTATAGGTTAACTTCAAAACTTTTTTACAGATACAATGAACAAATCAGATTGCTGCCTTTCTCACCTTTTTATTCTGAGGAGAACTGCTCAAGACCATTATTTTATAACCTGGGTTATAACCCAGAAAGACCCCAACACATTGTAATGCAGAGTGATAATGCAGGATGTTGGGTGAAGTACTTCAGTATTTCACAGGGTGCCTAAGGGAGATGGACAGGAGATAGGGAAGAAAGCTTCAGTGGAAGACAATGGGAAACTTAGTATGCTATATTAGAGAATTTGTATTTTATTCAATAAGAATCCACTGACTAATTTTAAGCCATTTAGCACTGTTGCTTTTATAGTGAAGAAAATCCATTCTTAAAGTGGCAATTTTTCACATGCATATTAAGATAATTAAGGAATTATAGGGCTGTGCCTTTTTTAAAGTAGGAGATATTTGAACATACTTATATGCAACTACTAAGCATGAAAAGGCCAAAATACAGGAGAATGATGGAATTATTGATGGAACCAAATACCAAGGGGTAGGACATCAGCTGAAGAATTAGCATGGACTGAACAAGGAGAACCTCCATCCCAGGTAGGAAGAAGGGAGGGGAACATAGGGATATCTAGGGTATCAGGGTGGGCAAATTAAATTGAGGGAATTCTCACTGGCTTTTCTTAACCTGTAAGCTAGGAAGCCATAGAGTCATCTTAGAATGATGAGGGAGGTAATGGCAGACCCTGCTCCAAGGAGATTTTATACTAACGGCTGAGGAAATGAGAGCTAGAGATAAATGTAGACAGACAGATGGATTATTTGACAGTGTTAAAGGTTCTTTGAGATGGGAAATCATCAGTTTAGAGACTTCAGTAGAAAACTGTTCTGCTTATAGTCCTCGGCAAATCACAGCAGACTAGCAAAGTGGGAGGCAGCTGTTTGGTTGGAAAGGGAGTTTTTTTCAGTTGAAGAGGGCATGGGGTGAAGGGTATTGACAAATACCATCCTTGAAGTCCTGAATCACAGTGTCTAAGGGTGGCGGCAGATGCAGTTAACTTTTACAGGTTCAGAATTATGATTGGTACACAAAGCATCAGCCTATCACGTTAATACTCTTTAGTGATTCCTAATTGCTTTATATGTTAATACAGTCTATTGGTAATCAGCTTTCATGTCCTCCAACTGTTAGCTCTCTTTTATTTAGCAGTTGTGGGTGTTTTGAAAGGGAGAGTCTCAGGCAGAATTGGAATGAACTGTGAGGAACACTCAGTTTATAGAGGCAGCCAGACTGCCTAACTCTGTATTTCTCCTTTTGCTCCTCTGAAAATATTTTCTTATCGTGCCCAAACTACCTTCATTCTCTTCTCTCTTGGCACTTTTGGTGTTCATATACTCAGTCTATAAATATTTGAGTAACGTATTTCAGGCACTGAAATTAAAGGCTAGTTGACATCACCTGAGCTGGAATGTTTAGACGGTATTTTTGGACATGGAAGGATCTAAGAATTATTCTTGTTTCCAACATGTTGGGAACAATCAGATCCAGCTGGGGCTTTTTCAGAACTAATGGGTTATGCTGTATAACAAGGTGCCAGAATCTCACGAGGAAAAGCAACCTCCTGAAACCACCAGTGGCAGACATCTTTTACTTGGAGGGGACAGGCTCATTTGCACTTTCAGTCTCTCCCTCTCTGATAACACCCCTGCTGTTTATCGTGAGATCTTGGTGGCTCTGGTGTTGGGAGTTTTAAATCTATGTAAGACTTTCTTAGTGTTTATTTATTCGAGCTCAGCTTGAGATGCCTTTTTGCTGCCTCTTCTCCCACCAGATTACAAGTCTGGGAGGGCAAAGGCTGGCACAGTGTAGGTGCTTCCAAATACTTGTTAAATGGATGAATGACCATGCTAATAGATACCACAAGCCTGGTAGAAATTTTTTAGGATCTGAAAGCCAGGACTGGGTCCTGTTAAAATCTAGTGACTCCTGGGGAACCATGGCTACTGGGAAGTGACTTTCCTGATATGATTAATACAAATTTCTATAAACTTGGTGATTTTTCACTTCAGACAGGTAAGCCATTCCCACGTTCCCTAGTATTGTTGACCACTCATTTCCCATTTCCCGTCTCAAGTGTCCGCTAGGGAAATTGCATCTCAAAAACTCCTTGGAAGAATCCAGATTTTCACAAATTATTTCTTGCCTACAATTACAGTCACTGTTAAAGCCTTCAATCACTTCGTTTATTCTATTTCCTAGTTCTTCGGTGCCATCAAGTTCTCAGAGAAACAGAATTGTGCGATGATGTATTAATTAAATTTTTATGCTTAGCAAATATCTATTGCTTAGAAGACAGCTTATTTTCCTGCATCTGTCAAAAATAAGTAAAGAAACAAAACAAAAAAGCTACTAAACAAACAAAAATAACCCAGGACCATTACATTCAAATCCTTGGAATACACAAAGGCCACTGTCCCGATGCCTGTATCTATAGCTGTATCATAACATTAGGGTTTTATTTTCTGTCAATAAAGTCAAGATTTTGGTTACTTTCCAATATTCCCTCATTTTTCACTCAATGGGTTTTGAATAAGTGATATAGCTTGGATAGGTAGCTTTTCTTACGGACCCCCTTTCATTTTCATACTAAACCTGTAAGTATTACCTACATTTTGCGGGTAGGGGAGCAGTTTCAGAGAGGTTAAGTTACCTGATGATAAAAACAAATATTGTGACAAAAAAGAGTAGCATTCAAATAAATGATAACACTAATACCAGACTTGTAGGTTATTATCATTATCATTTTAAAGAGAGTCTCAGTTCAGAGAGAAAAAATATTTTGCCCAAGGTCACTCAACAAGTACTAGTATGTGATGGGGGTTAGCGTTTTAGCCTGGTCTGTCTGACTGCAAAGTGTGCTGTTCCTGGCTGACCTACTTGTTTAACTAAGGGCTTTTCTCATGGCAGGGGACCATTCTGGAGTGTGTACAACTTCCCTGTAACTGGGAAATTACTGGATAAAATTGTATGCTGTCTTGTCCAATTATAAAACAGTCAGTGCTGGGAACACCTCACTGGCTACAGGTGAGTGTTAACGCCCCTGTTCTTTTACCCGCGGAGTTTTGTCTTGCTCTCAGGAAAGTGAAACACAATAAGCAAAAACAAGTAAAAATCCTA
This sequence comes from Mormoops blainvillei, assembly GCA_004026545.1. Lineage (NCBI taxonomy): Eukaryota > Metazoa > Chordata > Mammalia > Chiroptera > Mormoopidae > Mormoops > Mormoops blainvillei. The sequence continues at coordinate 58,648 of PVJD01005108.1, forward strand.
TTGATGCTAAGTGCCTTTGCCTTTTTCTTTCTTTTCTCTTTAGCTGGGGCCAAACCAATCACCTACTACACAAGCCCCAGGGGTATTATGCTGACGGGTCCTGGTGCTCCCCTTCTGTGCTCTCCTTTGAGCCCTACTGTTGTATCTTTGGTCAAATGGAAAAATGCTGCGAGAGGTACTGGATGGCATTTTTCACAAAGCACTGAGGATCCCAGTGACGACTTCTTGCTGACCTTCAGTGGGAAAAGAAAGCAGGAAGATAAAATAAAAATGAAAAATTGTAGTTTCTTCATATCGCCATCTATAGGTACTTTTCCAGCTTGTGTTCTATACGCATTTAATCACATTAAACTAGCTGATAAAATAAAAGCTGTCTTCCCTTGGCCCCATGCTAATTATTCTTGTTAATTATTTTTTAATTATCTTTCTATCACTGCTTCTAGAACAACTGTCATAATTTTCCACCCTGGAGGCTCCTGACAGGACATACCTATAAATGTAGCACAAAGGACAGTAACTGGGTGTGCATATGTTCAAAAGAAACGGAGATGGGAAATCAAGTCAACTGCAACTCCTCGCACATTAGCATGGGTGAACCTCTCGAATCGCTTCTCTTAATTATTCATTATAGGAACACATACACAATAAACTCCGTAATTAGCTGAGGGTCACATTACCTAGTTCATATCTCTGTTTTGTCAGGTGTCTCCTAGCATGTTGGGCAAAACAGAGCTCAGATGACCTGAGACATTGTCTAGCCTTACTTCCAGAATTAAAACGGAGATTCATCTGGGCATCAACTAATTACATGGACCTTTGAGGGTCGCCACTTGGTAACTAGCTCTTCTGTGGTTGAGTGAAGCCATTAGCACTATGCTAGACACTCTGGGGGGATAAAAGTCATTTGATACTGTTCTCTACTTTCAAGTAATTTATAATATTAGTAGCAAGACAAAATAGGCACATCTGACATTGAAATTAGAAAGCAAATGAGTGGTAAAGATAGGAGTGTAGAGGAGACTATCAGAGCAAAGTTGCCCAGAAGGATGTTTGGGTGGGAAACATTGCTGTGCGTGGATTAATGTTTAGAAGGCTCAGTCATGGCAGTGAACATGGGCTATTCAGTGGGCAGATGGTCGTATTACATTGAAGACTATGTGTGAGAATATTAATAGGTAAGGTAAACATATATTAACATATACAAGATGGGACAAAAGTAGGTTTACAATTGTTTCTATGAAAAATAACATGATAATAAATAATGATGCAAGAATAAACTATATTTCACATACTCACAACTGTAAACATATTTTGCCTCACCTTGTGTGTGTGTATCATATAAGATGTTATTCATTTTTTCAGAATATCCTTGGTCAAATTCCATTGCAGAGACCTGAAGCCCTTCAGTACTTACAACATGTGCAGTTATTTAGTTTTTCTTCTCTTATATGAAATGAACAAATCAGTCCCATCAAAATTTTAATAAAAGAATAAAGACAGTCCCATCAAAATCTATGTGTTTGGCCCTGGCTGGTGTGGCTCAGTGGATTGAGTGCCAGCCCACAAACCAAAGTGTTGCCTGTTCAATTCCCAGTCAGGGCACATGCCTGGGTTGTGGACCAGGTCCCCAGTTGGGGGTATGCGACAGGCAACCACACATTGATGTTTCTCTCCCTTTCTTTCTCCCTCCTCTTCCCTCTGTCTAAAAATAAATAAATAAAATCTTTTTAAAAATCCGTATGTTTGTTTCTCAGAAAGATACATTTTCTATCACTGTTACAAATAAAATATATGATATTTATAAAGTTTCATGCACATACTATTCAAAAATGGAGCCAACCTACATCTAAATAATGTGAAAGACCAGGGAGAGATGGTTGTTTAAAAATATTCCATAAGAGATAAGTATGATTAAATGCCATCTCTGCTTATTATTTCTAGAGAGGTTATGAGGGGTCTGTTGCCCCCACTGCATTAAATCAGGGAATCACTTAAAGGTAGAATTCTCAGTGCTTGCTCTCAAGAAGTTAGGGTATCTATTTACTTTTGAATGTATGGGAAAACTGATCATCTTTCAAGCACAGAGTCTAATACAATGCTTCAATGTCTAAATGTGTTGAAATGTGTTATATTTTATTGATTACATCAATAAATACTCATCTCCAGTTTTATCTCCAAAAAATAAAGCTTCATTGCCTTAATTTCCCTCCAAAAAAATTGGAGGCCAAGCTTAGAGAAAGTTACTCCTGATTTCGATAAGGACAATTTAATTCCTGGACAATTCTACTCGATGGATACAGCTATCGCAATCATTCTTGCCCCTAGACATGAGTAAGAAGGGCCCCTAGAGAGTGGCCTGAGCCTTAGAGGACATTGTAAATCATTGATATTGAAACACAAGGAAGTTTTTTCATTTTTGAGTTAAGCTTTTCTTCTCTTTCTCTCTCACTCTCTCTCTCTCTCTCTCTCTCTCAGTTTGGAGAAAATAATGTGAGAAAACCTTGCCCTAGAAAGACTTGTCTGGTTGTCTAAAGGTTATTAGTCTCAGATGCATAAGAATTAGCCTTGGGTTTTAATCTAAAGGTTTCTTGAGGATCGTTTTGTAAAACTTGATTCACTGAATGCTAATAGTTTTTACACATGTGCACAACACACAAAATATTCACAAATCAAGGAGGGTAAGAAATTCAAGGTTAAAGAGCAGTAACATTCTTCATCACAGTGCTTCTCAGAGTCTTAGGATTATTTATTTGGCTTTCTATGGGTAAATAGTACACAGAATTCCCCCAAATGAATTGCTGATTGACGTGATTTTATGGAGCATGTTGTGGGGGTAGTGATTTGTAGCCTCTTGCCTGCTGACTCTTCCACTGGAGGCACCTGAGGGGAGCAGCTGATGGACACTGTCTGACCCACAGTGGCTGAAATTAATAGTTTCCATGTCTGACTAGCATTTAGGCCTTTGGCAAGAGAAGGAAAGACTGATCAGTAGCTACAACAAATTAGTTGTCAACTTACAGTGATGGACCCGATAGCCTAGAGAACTGATTAGAACAAAAACTTAAGAATGCTTGCTTTGGGGGTTAAGCTTCTAGGTTTTCCACATAAAAAAATAAACTGAATGACAGTATCTTGACTTTTATATTTCTGTATTGGGAAAAATTGGAGAACAAATGAAAAATTTGGGCAAAGTCAAACAAGAGAAGGAAATGAAAATTATTGAGTGTCTATGCCTGTAGGCTAGCTGTATTAGAAACAAAACATCCACAGCATGGGTGACAGGAGAAAATTATGAGATACAAAGATTTTATATTAAAAAAGTCTTATTGCTGCAGGGTAACAGAACAGTCTAGAACATGTTATTATGTAATGTGCTTACAAATGGAAAGGGTGATGAAGGAATATAAATGGGAGCACTGTTGATGAATTTTCATATAAGAAGAATAAGGTTAAGTTAATGCTTTTCTAAAAGGCTTAAAAATAAAGCTGGTTGAAGTAGATCTATGTTACAGACCTCTAGGACAAAAGAGATAAGGCAAAAAAGTATATGAAATGAGAGAGCAAGGGAAAATAATAAGATTATATTTATGGGAGACTTCAAACTCCTTATTCTAATGTGTGATTTGTGAAACTTTTCAGACAAGATTAGAATGAGGCAAAAGAATATGATGGATTTTCTGAATTCAGGTCATAAGTTTTTTTGTTTTTTGTTTTTTGTTTTTTTTCAACTTGCAAAGCCCCAACTGAAAAACTTGCTCAAACAAGTTTGGTTAAAGTGAAATTTTCGGTTCAGATCTAAGTTTCAAACATTCCCATATACGTCAGCAGTTTACATTAGTGCAAAATTGTTTTAGGGTACTAACTACGTACCAAAAACATTTTTTTGTATTATGCAAATGAAGCAATACGCACTGCCCCAATAGTCTCCTGAAGAGCTTCCCAACATCCATTGTTATTTCCAGAGTGGCAACAGTTGGCACTGAGTAAGAATCGGTTACTCCACCACACCTGAAGTCCCTCATGGCCTCTGTGAAGGTGTCTTGCAGTCGAGTGCATCCAACCTAGGGAATTCCCGGCTTGGGCATCTACTGTATGGTCAGTAGGCTTTCTATAAGCTCCTGGAACCTAGAAAACAAAGGCATCGAATTAAAGAACAATGTAAATATCTTGTAAAGTAACTTAAATAGTTAACTGTGGGATGTTCATGTATGTGTAATTTTGAAGATAGTGATGATTTTTACCAACTTTTCTGACAAGCAAGCTTGTTTATTAATAATAGCACTCACTATAAACTGGTCAAATCTTTCTGAATCTTGGGTGGGTGGGAACCAAATTATAACCATGGTTCACAAATTTTTCATTCCTCAGCCTCCTTGAATTTTTATTCTGCTTACTGGCTTGACTGTCAATTTCCATAAAAGGTCTAGCTCTGAAAATATGTAGGCTCTGTAGCCCTTCAGCCTCCTTCATTTTTTTTTTAAGCCTCAATTTTATCGTGCATGCATTTCTACCTTTTAGTACAATTGCTGCTAGCCTATTGCTACTGCCAGCCATTTTCACTAAGCTATGTTTAGGTCATGCACTTGCATTATACTGTGGAGTGAGAGATACAATCAGGAAAAATGGCAACTTTTTTTTTTTGTCTATAGCATCAAAATTTTCCTAGCATAAAATTATGAGCTATATTTTTTTGTCCTAAAGACATTAAAAAAAATTGGGTTACCAATGTAACATTGTTTTTCACCAAGTAACAAATTTCAACATAAAATTACAAACCACTCATATTCGTCGGCTGTTTAATATGGGACATGTAGTAAGTAAAATGCAGGAAGAAAATATGACTGCCTTAAAAAAACTCATAATCTCATGGGAGAGCTAGGTGAGCAACAAGCAGTACTATTGTGTGAGGGCTGTCACAGAAGTATTTTTTGAGAAGCTCTCTGTGGCTTCTTTGACAGAACATCCTTCTGATTCCCCACCCCCACCCTCACCCCCAATCCCTCTGGATTCTTTTTACTTTCATTTTTCCATTGCAGACTTATACTCTCTATGTGGCCAACAGTTTAGTGTTTCTTGAAGGTTGGTCCTCATCCTCTGGTCTTCTCACCCTATATTCTCTTCCCAGATTGTTTCTCTGTATCTGTGTCTTTTCTTTTATCTGCAGAAGACTCATATGTTTTCTCTTTACTGAGAACTCTACTCTGGTTACAGACCTGTATATCCTAGTTTTTATCTGACATCTCTCCAAGGACTCTCAAACTCAACATAAAAAAAAAAAAATAACTCAATATCTCCCCCCTCCCTTTCAAAATCTGATCATCCTCCAACACCACAGTGTCAATGAGTGGTATCAACATCCATTCCTTTGTTCAGGCGAGAACACTAGGGGCTATCCTGTGACATCCTTTTATTAGTTCCCAGTGCTCAGCCTATTATTAAACCCTCTTGGCTCTCCTCTGTACATCTCTGTGACTTGGATTACTGTAAGAACCTCCTTTCTCCACTCCCAAGTTTATTTTTTCACACTGAAGCCTGAATGACCCTTTTAAAACTCTAATCCTATCAGGATTTTCTTCTTAAAATCTTTCATACTTTTTCATCATTAGTTTTTAATAATAACCTTATGAAGACATAATTTACATACCATAAATTCACCCTTTTAGAGTTTGCAATTCAGTAGGTCTAGTATATTCCGAGACGTGTGATTATCATCACTAATTTTAGAATATTTTTTATCTTCCCTAAAAAAAAAAACACAAAACCTTCTCTGCATTAGTAGTCACACTCTATTATTCCCTTCCCCCGGCCCCTGGCAACCAATGATATACTTTCTATCTCCATGGATTTTCCTATTCTGTATATTTCATATGTGTTAAATCATAAATCTCATTGCTTTTTGGATAAAGATAAAGCTTATTAACATTGACTTTCCAACTCTGCAGAGCCTGACTTCCATTTTTTCTCATGTCTCATCTCGAATCATGTTCTCCCCTATTCTCTTGATTCCATTCACACTGGGCTTCTTTCTTTACTCCCCACTTACCAAGCTTCCTACTATTAAGGCCTTTGCATTTGCTGTTTTCTCTTCCGCATCTTCTCATCTGGTAAAGTCTGCCTTATTGTTCAGCCGAGGCTCAAATGTCACTCTTTCATGATGGACTCTGCTGACCCCTCCGACTCAGATCCAGTCTCCTGAGTACAGGGTCTGTCGACACTGGGTGCTTCTGCTTTGTTGTGTTTGCCGTAGTTGTAATACCGATCTGTTTTTCTGTAATGATTTGATTAATGTCTTTTCATCACTGGTCCATGCTCCATGATGGCAGGAACCACACTTTTATACACCATTGTAGCCCTAGTGTCTGCCACAGAGTCAGATACATCGTGGGAGCTGATTAGTGTTTGCTTAATGAATGAAAGAAATTTAGATAAAAAGATTGTGGAAAACGTTGAGCTGACATTAGAAAAGGTGAAAAATATAACACAAGATGAGGCATTGGGAAGATGCAACAAATATTAATGAGATTGGCTTATGGCATCCTGGGATATAACTATAACTATAAATATAACTATATTTGTCCCTTTTGTCTTACCTCCTCCATCGGTAAAGCAAGGATTACCTTTGCCTTCTTGCCCCAGACTAATTCAAAAATTCAAATGAGGTAATATATTAGAGTAAGGTTTGCAGATCATAGGTCACATTATAAAACTACAAAATGTTCTTATTAAATTACTAATATATATATGTACTCAATAATATTGGTATAAATAAAGATAGATTGTGTGGCAAATTGGAAGAATGATAAATTTTTCCCATTTTTGCATGTAACACACATATTTGTCAATTACAAGGATTCAGTCTTTGGTATTGCTTAATAAGAATGTGAAAGGTACTTTGCAATTTTATAAAAAAGAGAAGTGATTGGCTCCAAAGTAAGAAAGATGACATATATGACAACAGGATTAGATAGTAGCCAAAACAATGAATACTGACAGAGGTCTCTAAGATCAGAACTATGACTGAATGAATAAGATATTCAAGGTAAGTTTGCTGAGTTGGATGATGTGAGATTTATTTGGGAAGAAAGAACAAAAAGTGTATATGAAAACAGATGTTTCACGTGAAAAAATCCTACTTTAGTTTCATATTATTGGTTAAATATTTTATAGAATTATAATTCCAGCATTCCTCTGAGTTCTAGGTGCTTAAAAACTAATCAGCATGTTATATGGGATAAAAAAAAAATTATGTGGAGACCAATTGCAGCATTCCAGAGGAGAAGATTCTTAATAGCCCTAAATACAATGCCTGTTGAATAAATAAATATATATATGTAAATGTGTTATATACATTGACATGTGATTTCTGTTGGCTTAATGTTTGATTTATTATACATTCCCAGGACCAGAAAAATCATTTCTGGGCACCTGAATTTCTGATATTGTAGAATATTAGTATGGACAAGAACTCAAACACCATCATGTTACGATCCAAGGTTCTAGGCAGAATTATGCCTGGAATACAGGTATTGAGATTTCCAATCTGATATTGCTTATTTACTACCCATTATCTTCATTTCTGAATTAAGAAGATTTTGGGTAAAGAGAACAAAATTAGTAGAATTATGGCAAGTAAATATCTTTGGTTAATGAGGAAGATAAATTATCTTATTCATTCCATCACATCAGTGGCTATCTTCATTTTTAGCTATACCTCCAGAGGTTGACTATTTATATTTCCACTTGCAGCCATTGTATAAAGGCATCTAATCTACTTCCAACATTATTACCCTTTGAATTTTGGGGATACTATGATTAATGTCCATAGCGTGATTATTCAGGGCTTTCATGTCTAAGCATGTATGAGCAGCTGGTCATTAAGTTTGTGAAGAAACCTCTTGGAAAAGCAGAACTATGAAATACACTGGGGGAGTCAGTGATTGAAGACTGTATTATAAACTTAATATTTCATTCATAAATATAACTGGGAAATTAAGGACACACCTATATTTAAGTAAAATTAAAAGCATAAAAGAAAAGAAGGTAGTTAAATAAACAGAAAAAAGCTAATAATCTTTTTCAAATAAAAAATAACTAAAAAGTTTTAATTTTTACATTTGGAGAACTTCAGAAAATAGCTTGTTTGTTGATTTAAAACAGGCTGCTATGTAAAGTATCAACCAGATGGCAAGGAGTAATTATTATAATTATAGATATGACAAATAAAATAAAAATTAGGATAGGAGGTCTGGAAAATAAAGTTTGGAAATCATCAATAATGTAAAAGAATAAAGACAAAGAGAAAAAAAGATATAGAGGGAAATGTAGGAGGTCCAATATGTCTGTAGTAGAATTAACATAAAGAAGTGTACAGAGGCAGTGGATGGAAGGAAATAATCCAAAAAGACTATAGGAAGACTCCACTGAGATGAAAAAAAATTTACAAGTTGACTAAAGACTGAATAGAATGAAGTTATATCTATTTTATACCTATCTTAATGGAGGATTAGAATTAAAACTAAAAGGACTTCAAAGCTTCTAAGAAAAATAAAACAATTTACAAAGACTCTATAACTTGATTGTTGTCAGACTTCTTACAGGTAATATATATTAGAAGCCAAGAAGCAAAATTTTGAAGTTCTGAGGAAAATTATTTTGAACCTAGAAATCTTATCTCAGCCAGTCTATTGATCAAGTGTGAGGGCAAAAGGAAGAACATATTCAAGCATGAAAGGATTTTACTTACCATCAATTTAAAACTAATTTAAGAACATGCTTCAACAAAACATAAATGGAAACTAAGCAAGAAAACAACATGGAAAAAAAACCATGGGATTAAACTTGGAATGCTTTAAAAAGAAATGTCATAATGAAAAACAGGCATCAAGTTTAGAAAATATAGCAGCAGATCTCTAAGAAGAGTCTTCTCGAGAAAAAAAAGTATTCCACTCAACATATTTTATTGATTAAGAAGCTGGATGACTTAGTTATTTGGCTAAGGGGGCATACATTTCTTTTCTAAATAAGAAAATAAATGTGGGAGTGGGGAGAAATAGTAGACTTTCAAGGAAAACAAATAAGCTAACAAGAATTTCACTCTAGATAAATGAAGCAAACTGAGTAACTGACAGTTTGAAACAGATAACTGATTTGACTATGAGCCTTCAATATTCTTTAAGGAGCACAGTGTTCAAAATAAAATGTTTTCTTTTTGCATTTGTACAGTCACTATACCAAGTTTTGCAGTGACTAATATTTACATAATGGTAATATTAACGGTTTTCAATCTTTAGAATTAAAATTTAATTTTAGTTATAAAGATTAGATTTATATAATAGAATATAAATGTTATAAACTTTGATAATAGAAAAGCAATGGTATATGATGACAAAAGCTGGCAGATTGACATATGAGAGGGACAACTAGGGAGTGGAGTAGCAGTGGTAATTTCTTCATTTTCAAGAATAAACAGCTAAATAAATCTATCACATTCTATGTAGGTTCAAGGGCTAGCTTGGTTATTAACTTCTTTCATTGTATATGTCAGACCAGGTAAAAATCACTCTGTGCTAACATTTCAACCATGAAATGAAGATTTTTGAGTATATAAGATTCATCCTTATTGAGATAATATCCTAGTTCTGAATATATATTTTAAGTAGCAATCCGAGGTGGAAAAAAATGTGAATAAAAATTTAAAACAAGCAAACTGACTAGTACTCCTAAAAATGAAAAAAAGTCTGAAAATTATATATATATAAAACAATGTGTATGAGATTGATAATTAAGTATGCTTGAAATATTTATCAAGGAAAACAATATTATGTCTGTAATAGCTTACACTTACTGAACATCTGCTATGTGCTAGCTATGTTGTAAGTAGAAAATATATATGAACACAAAGTAGATGTGAATTCATAGTTATCACCAAAATTCGAGAGGATGGACATCATCACTAGTGAAAAAAAATGGTTCATGATTTATGTAAGGTGAGTGTGGTTCAAAAACCAGAATTTTAAAAATAGGTTTGGAAAAAATTAAGTGTGGAAATCCCTTTCCCTGAAGGCAGAAGCACAGTGGGAAACATTCCCAAGAGGTCAGTTAATAGGAAGAGAGGAGAGGCTTGACTGTAAAAGTACAACCGAGAGAAGGGTGTGAATGGCAGTAGTATCACATTGCAATAGTGTTTGGATTCCCTCTGGCTATATTTAAAAAAGAACTATAACTGGTTTTTCTTTTTTCTTTTTTTAAAATTTAAATGTAGAAGTATTTGAGATCTTGCTTCCCAGCGTGCTATCACTTTGGCTCAAATAAACTAGTATAAAAATTTAAAAATAATTAAATGTCAATATTTACATTGTGACAGAAATTCCATTTTTGGTAACCATTTAAGTTTAGAATGGAAATGTTTAGAAGTCAATTTAATGTTTGAAGAGATACAAAATTATGTAGAATTATTTGGGATAATGCAGGCAAGTAAGTGTAAAGACTGGTTTAATAATTAACCTTTAGTTTCCCTTCCAATTTTTAAATTCTGTGATTCAAAATACATTTACTGAAAAATACATAAACAAAATCTTACTAGTTGGAAATTTATATCTTTTGTTTTCTTCTTTGAACTTATATTTTTGTTATGTTTTCTAACAAACTTTTACTTTAATACAACATCCTTCTATACTTCTGAAAGTCTTTTTCTTTGGGGGGTCATCTATCATATTTCTCTGAAACAAAAACTAGTGGTGTAAATTAAAATGTAATGATTTTAATTTTTTTGGCCATGAGACTCTCAGTGTTAAAACGTTTCTTCTAGATTGAGTTTTATGAAAATTACTATTATCCAATTGTTCAAAACAACATATTATAAAGTTTGATAAATACTTATTATATATAAAAATATTACTTAAAATGAATAACTGAACAATAAAAATAGCCTATTTGCTCTTGGATAAATATTAGTTATATTTGATTGAATAAAAAATCAGCATAAATTATATTTTATTTTTTTAATTGTTTTTGAAATAATTTTTTATTTTTCAATTACATTTGATGTATAAAATGATTAGTTTCAGCTGTGCACCCCAGTGATTAGTTATTACAAAACTTACCGATTGATCATCCTGGGAAATCTCATATCCATCTGACACCATACATAGCTACTAAAAAATCATTGACTGTATTCGTTATATTGTACTTTACATCCCCACGACTATTCTGTAACAACCAGTTTGTACTTCTTTATCCCTTTGCCTTCTTCATCCATCTCCCCAGCCTCACTCCCATCTGGCAACTGTCAGAAGGTCCTCTGTATCTATGAGTCTGTTTCTGTTCTGCTTGTTCACTTTTTGTTTTTAAGATTCAGTTGTTGAAAGGTAAGTGTTTATCACCATTTTATTGTTCATATTTTTTATCTATTTTCTTCTTAAAGAAGGCCCTTTAATATTTCATATACTGGTTTGGTGGCAATGAACTCCTTTAGTCTTTACTTGTTTGGGTAGCTCTCTGTGTGTCCTTATTTTCTAAATGATAGCTTTGATGGGTAGAGTAACCTTGGTTGTAGGTCCTTGCCTTTCATCACTTTGAATATTTCTTGCCAATTATATTTATATTTTTATATTGAAATATATATAACCACTAAGAAAACATTATCATACATGAAAAGATAGAAATGAAAGCAGTTTTAGTATAGCAATATCACTCAATTCTCTGAGCTCCTTCCAAGTATGTGACAAAATTTTGTATGGTGATCTATCATCAAAAACATATTTACTAATCTATCAGCTGACAATTCAATTTGGTTCCTTTCAATTTGGATCCTGACTTGCAAAGAGATTTGTCACCCTGTCACTACAGTCATTTTCTTTCTCAGTTTATAGGAAGTATACCAAAAAGTCCTTCCTGATATGTATTCAATAACTATTATTCTTAATTTTGGTACACATTTACTAATAAATAGTTTTGATAAAATGATTTTTCTCATGTACTTAAATGTACTATTGTAAAAACCTCAGAACTACAGAATTAGCTAATTTATGCAAAATGTTTATTTTACTAATTAGGCAAAGCCAGTCCTCATATTGAACCAATCAGCCAATCAGATTTACTGTCTATCAGAAAAAGCGACTTCATTTCTTAATTCAATTAAGAAATGCCTCAGTATGTGTATTTATGAAATCCTCTCATATCTAAGCTCTAATTGTAGCGAGATAGTCATGGCACAGAGCCCTGACAAGACGCCATTGCTTGGCTGGAATAAAGAAATGTTGAAGTTGAAATGTGTGATAGGAATCTTGGGTAAAAATGTCTTATGATGCATAAAAAAGAAGTCAAGAAATATTAGTCCCAGTCAAGCATACCTCTAGATTTTATAGAAGCAGTTTCCAAAAGTTGGTGCGAGAGGGGAGTAGGAAGAGAGCTGCACATTACAAAATGAGATACTCTTAAAGAAAGATTAGGTCCTTTAGAAATGAAAAATATGAAAACCTAACAGTAAAATTCCTAATTGTTCTTAGGAGAAAAGTAAAGGAGAGACAACCAAAAACATCAATGACACTTCACAGAAAATGCTGTGAACTCAGGTTCTAAAGGAACCTGAAGATGGAATGAGAAGTGCAGTGCCACATGCCTGTAGGAGAGAGGCAGAGGTCTGGAAGAATATGAAAACAGGCAAAAAACTAGAATGGTAGGGAATTTTATAGGACTGCAACAGAGGGCAGCGAGCAAGGCCAGGAAAGGGGCAAGCCAGCCGTATCCCAGGGTTCCGTATTACTGGAGGTGACTAATACTCAACTATTTTTCTTTCATATTCAAGAGCAAGAAAATTAGTTTTGCAACTGGAAAAGTAGAATTAGAGTCTGAAATACAGGACAAAACAGTAAAAAACACTGATTTCTTTGACACAAAATCATCTTAATTTCAATAAATTACTCCAGAGTTTATTGAAAGGATTTACAAACAATTGTAAAAATTCTGTGGTAAATTTTAAGAAATAATGATTTGCTTCAAGGCATCATGCACAAACAGAATGGTACTTCTCTAAAAGGGTGTATCAATAAGTTCTAAAAATTGGGTGTTGATATACTTGTATGTCAATGCTAAAAACTTTCTAGAACTAAAAACTGTAATAAATAGTTGACTTTATTTCTTACAAAAATACCTCTTGTATCTCTGTCTCTCCCTGGGACCAGCCAGGATCTCGAGGTGAAAATCACAGGGAACTCAAGGTAAGATGAATTTTCTCAAAATCTGCAGTGGCCCAAACGTGGACCATCATCACGATGGCATGTTCTGAATGTATACAGTGGACAGACATTTAAGCAGGGACAGTAACGGCTTGAAGGGCAATTGAGGGGGTTCTTTTTGGGTGGGATTGGGTCTGGGTGATCTCAAAGTTTTGTCCCAATTCTTAATTCTTGGAACTCTATACATTTGTCTTGGGTAAATTTATGCTTTCTTTGACTGCTTTCTACATTTTCCCATTAGCATTTAGCAGAGGGTGGTGTGAGGTAGCAGGTCTAGAAAATGTTGGAACCTCATGTGTGCATGATTGGTGAGGGTAGGGGTGGAGAAGGAATTGCTCTCTGTGGAGCTGGGCTGTGTAGGTTATCAGCATGCTCCACGGGAAGACTGATGGGATGTGGATTCTCTGGTATTAATATTTATCCGCCTCACATACAATCTCCAAAAAACCCTTGCCTTTCATATGGATTTGGAGGCCCAAGAGAGTTTGAGAAGTACATGAATCATTGACAGAATCTCTTTTGTTTGCTGCTATTGTGTCTGTCCCTCACACCTGCTGAAAAGTCAGTTATGTATTTTATTGATCACTCCTCTGGCAGAGAGACCTGTATTGTCCTCACCACTGTCATGCATATGGCCTTTACTTTCTGTCTTATGGCAAAAGAGGGGCTATGTTACTTCTCTCAACATTTTGAATGCATGCACTTGTATGATTTCATCAGTTTTTTTTTTTTTTTGGTAAAAATTATTTGAAAATTATAGGCCTTGTTAAAAACACCTGTGGAGTTGCTTATAACATAGCTCTAAGATGTGTGTGTGTGTGTGTGTGTGTGTGTGTGTGTTGAGTTGAATTGTTCCGGGCATACACTGAAGTGAAGCTGCATTTGTGTGTGTGTGTGTGTGTGTGTGTGACAGACCCTATTGAGCAATCTCTTAGCTTCCTTTATTTATAAACCAGAAACTTCAGCTGTTTTTTTAAAGACTGCGTATGAAAGCTGAAGTTCTTTGCCAACACAAACATTAAAGGGTCCTAAGTGTACTTTTCCCTGTATGTCTTAGATAGTTTTTCCCTTCATGGCTGATATCAGTCAGTGAGAGTGCTAGAATGTAAAACCTCACACCTCGAAGATTAAACACCTTCCCAGCTGGTGTTTCTGTTGCAACTTCATTTCTCGCCACCTTCTATCGTAAGCACCTTGTACCATGTCATGCACACTCTTGGTTCTGTCTGAGTGATGAGGCTGTGTTTTTCAAAAGCATTTTTTTTTCTGAAAATAAGTAGACTCTGCCTTGTCTTTGACGTGAGCTTAGTTGCTGAATGAATAGCTTTGTTGGACAGTGAGATAAGAATATAATAGAGTCTATAATAACGGTGCCAATCATGAATGGCAGGAAGGCTGTTATTCTTGGACTGCTGTATTTGTAAATCATGCTAGATTTCCTATGGCTTAATCTAAAAATGCCACCTTGTCAGTGGTAGAGCTTACATTTTGAGATCCTAAGAAAAAATATTTTATAAAGAACATCCTACTCTTCTTTACTGTGTAACAAATAGGTTTCAAGAAAAACTCATATTGTCTAAGGAATTACACAGGTGGCATTTTCATTTCTGCACCTAATCCTGTGGCAGTCAGATGGTTTTCACATTCACTTATATGAAAAATGATTCTTATTTGTATTGGAGGTAGTATTTATTATTATTATTATCATTTTGCTTTAGTTTTCTTTTTGCTTGAATTGAATGCACTTGTTCTGAGATGCACTAGCAGTGTGGGTTTGGGAGCTCTGTGGCTGGGGGCAGACCTGTAAGGGGGAAGAGGCAGTTCAGAGGACCAATTAGAGGTTAGGAATTACCCTTGGAAACAGAAAGACTTGGAGTTAGGTATTGAAATTTTTTAAAAAAGTGTATGCAAACATTCTACAGTTCTTCATGGAATTGATGTTTTTAAGGGTAAAACACCAAGGCAGAGAAAAATAAATTAGATGTGTTCCATTTGCCTTATGTTTTCAGAGATGTTTTATTATTTATCTTGAGAAAGTGGTTTCTCATAATTTGTTTTAAAATTATTCTACTTTCATATTCCTTCTTTATACATGCCAATGCCTTAAAAGAAGAAGAATTATCACTGTGTAGCTATTACAGCCAAGGGACTGTGGACTGCTCCTCTATAAGAAAAGGATCTATTATTTCAAAGTATGTTCTTATATATGGGCTGATTGTGAGTTTGGAAATCTAAAAGTCAGAAATGGTAGGTAATATTTTATAATAATCACTTGAATGAGTCAATGTTTAAAGGGACCCTTTAGGGAAATTATTAGGAAATAAAAGGAAAATTTAAATTTAGAAAGAATATCAAATTGTTTCACTCAATCATTGCAGTTGAAAGATAAGCAAAATGAGGCTCAGGGAAATTGAAAATTGTCTTACAAGTTTTTGTTGAGCGAGCTGGCTGTGAAATCCCACTCTCTCTCTTGAATTTCATTTCTGTATCCAGGCTCTCTTGAATGTGTTCTGTATCTCCTGTATTGCAACTGTTCAGAGCCAAATCTAGCTATTTTGTAATAGAGACAAGATTTGTCACAAAACAGTAAAAAGTCTTTAATCATAAAGTGTCAGTTGTGATGAAGTAGAAAAAAAATTTAAAATAGGACCAATTTCTTCTATCAAGAAAAAAACGTTCTGAAAGGTTAAACTCACTTGAAAGAATAACATATAAAATGATTTATTTTATACCATAAATTTTAATTATAAAACACTTTCACAGATCTTTTTGTGTGCATTCTCTTTACAAAAACCCATGAAGTAAGTGGCTATTAGCTGCATTTGTAGATAAGAATTCAGAAGCTCAAAATGTAACAGGTGCATTTGAGATGGGAGGACCAGGTGGAGGCCCAGGTACTCCGACTCTGAGCCCCAGTGCCCTTTTCACTATAATTTGCTCATTAATGGTTCTTTCATGACCCACCCTTCTTCACCTCCTTTTATTATCTCTCAAATTTCATTTCACTTCAGGAAATAACAGTAAGAATTTTTTAAAACCAAAGAGATTATAGTAGAGAATTTTCAAAATAATGCTGCAACTGAGGAAACACACCTCGAATGGCTAATAAGGGGTGGGGGCATGCGGTGGTCTGCTGGCAGCTGGGATGAGCAGGGGTGGCGGATGCTGAAGACAGCTCCCATTGGTTCTCAAGAGCCAACTACTAAATTTGCAGCAGTTTTGCTACCTATTAAATAGCCATTATTGAAAATTATTTTATATAAACTTATAATCAACTATGTTAAAACTAAGATACCAAATATTTGAGACTTGTTATTTTTTAATTACTAGTCTATATGCTTTTGATGTTAATATTTACATCTATAATATCTGAATGGTGGAAATACTATGTAATGTTATCTGCATTGTTGGTTTGGAATCAATCATCATGAAAGTACACCATAAAAATTAAAAATACTACAAATTCCTGCTTTATTCATTGTCTAGACTTTAAATGATGGCAAAAACATTAAATTTAAAATTGTTTTATGTCTGTAGCTGTTACATTGTGAATAGCATATAAATTTGAGAAAATATTCTAGTATTTGAAAACTATTATCTGATTCAGCAAAGAAATTGCTCATGTCATTGAAAATGGAATGGAATCTGACATACTTATGTCCTGGTAACTTTACTTTTTAGATTCATTCTATAATGTGAAAGAAAACATCAGCCAACATTTATGACAGAGCTACGCTCATTTGTCAGTGACACAAGTAACTTCTTCTTGAATAGGACTGTAATCAAGCATTTATACATAGTTCAATTTTGTAGAACTGTTGTTGAGGACAGAATAAAAAGAAATTGATAGTGGTTTTTATAAGAAACAGCAGGTCACACTGAAATCATTGGAATGGAATTTACAATGATGATTATTATATATTTTATTATTTTTATAAATTGCATGCTAGATATTCTTAAAACAGGGAAATTTATAATAAACTTTTTTTTTTCTTGGAGAGACAGTTATTAAACCCTTACCAGCATACCATAGGATTAAGGGCATGCATTTTTGGAAGATGAGTACTCTTAGTGGTGAGAAGGATAGCAGAAAAATCCATGTTTGTCCCTTTGGGATGATCTGAACAGGAGCTCTAAGAATAAATAATGATATCAGTTTTATTTAACAGACCTGTGACCCCTTCCTGAAGTATGATAAGGGTCTCTTTTCTACTTGTGGGGAGTCTCAGCTTCTAATACCAGAATGTGTTTTACATTGTAAAAAATCACCAACTTATGTAGACAAATGGAGCATAAAAAAGCTCTTAGTCATAGGTAAGCTTGTGGTGTTGGCCTCAGTATCCTATCTCAACACCATCCTTTGTTTTATTTTCCTAGTAGCCGGTATGCAGAACAATGATGCTACCTTCCAGAATTAAGCCCCATAGCTCTGGTGTATCTTCAGTCCTACAGGGCTTCATTTCATTGGTGTGGCTTCTCCGGTTTCAATCATAATTTACCTGTCTTTTAGTCCATCCCCTCAGGCTCTGCATTACATTTTGCTACTATAATAACATTCTCCAAGCAGTTACTGCTATCCTCTCTCTAAGTAATATATATTCACATTAACACATGCTCATTCTCTGGTCATGCTTTAACCCCAGTTGATAATTCAGTAGTTGGGATTATGAATATGGTGGTTTAATGGTAGTGGTGGTAAATATTCAATAAATAGTTGTGCTTTCATCGATTGATAGGAAGCCCTTCTAGACTCCTTCAGTAATACCACTTCGAACTTCTCCTGTAGTGAAGGCCAAATTAGTCCTATGATTCCCTCTCCCTTTTATTGAATTTTGGCTTAAAATTAATTTATGCAAAATCCAGAATTGCATATTGAGTCTCTACTAGTTTTTGGTAAAGCTATTGTGGGTTTTAGATCTGGCTTGTTTTGCTATTCATGTATACTTCGCTGGTTTTTATTTGAGATTTAGCTTGTACTGTAGTTCATCATACTTAAGTTCCATTTGTACAGGTCTTGATGAGACAGCAGAAGTGTCAAGAGTGAAGAAGAAATCATGACATGCCATGGTCTTCTGACTTCCATTTGCAGAGGGGAGGTTAGTTATAAGTCAAAGCTAATGAAAGGATGTTTTGTGGTCATAAGACACTTGCTAAGGTAAAAATACAGAAATCGTACTGAGAATACATTCCTCCTTTTAAACCTTCCATGGTTACTACTTGACTTAAATGGGAATGTCAGGGTGTTAAATATTTTTAATGTATGAAACAGTAAGTGAATATGAGCATCATGAAGTGAGGCGAGTTAAGTAAAGGTCTCTGTAATCAGGGAGCCTGGCTTTAATCCCAGCTCTGCCCCCTTAGGAAACTTAATTAATCTCTCTTGACCTAAATTTTATTATTTGTAAAATTGGATATTATTTTTAATGTACTTCCTTTGTTGAGCTGTTTTAGATATTAAATAAGATAATAAATATAAAATGCCTAGCAAAAAATTTCACTCACAGATGTTGATGGCAACAGGTTGCTAAGTGGAATCCCATGGTGGAAAATCTCAAGAGGCAAGTTGGGGAAACTATTTCCCTTCAAAGAATCTTTTTTATTCTGTGGGCTACATATGACCTTCTCTGTTATTGTTTTAAAATGGTGCTATTTCATGAAAATATTTTAATAAACTACACATAGATTTAGCTACTTAAAAAAATTATTTGCTGAGGCTTGAAGGATTGCTCAAATACTTTGATTATGTCAATTTGTGAAGGTAGAATTACTGATTTACTTTGGATATTATGGAGACCATGAAGATCTAAGAACAGGGCATCATATCTCAGGGGAAGGTTTAAGCACAACAGTGCTGTGGTCTGTCATGGTGCATGGTTTAATTCCAAATCCAGCCTAAGAGTCTCCATTTTATATCCATATTTTCTGATTAAATGTTAGTAACAATAGCTTATAGGTATATTCTGCAACTACATCTGCAAGATTTATTTCTCTCTTTCATTTGAAGTAATTCTATATTATGAAAAGACAATAGTTCATGTAAACATCAAGCTTCCCCAGAATTTATATTTTAATCTCTCTTATATTAACAGATGGTAAGTGAGGAGGGAATGCAAAAACTAAGACTACCAGACCTCACTGACCTGGTCTGGTGAACAGCCCCACCCCACCAGCCTCCCCCGCCCAGGACATTATTTCCCTTTGTTTGGTCCTTGGACGTCTGAAGTGGTATACTGTTACAGAGGGTCATCTCGAGGTCCAAGTAGTTATGGAACTGCTGCTTTCTGAGATTTATGAAGCATGTTAGCCTATTAAAATATCCGAGGAGACCTGCAGTAAAGCAGATCCAGTATTTTCCTCTTTCAGTGCATAATACTTATACCTTGTATCATTTGTGTTTAATGAAACATGTTTAGGAAACTTTGTCCTGGATTATAATTTTTTAGCTAGAAGCAAACAAAACAAAACAAAACAAAACCTAAAATTGCTTTTAACGAAGTATTTCAAGTTGATTTGCAATGAGAAGAATTGTATTTGAGCTTTTATGCTGTAATTTTACAGCTAGATAACATTAGATATTTCATTTTTCCAAGTGTCAGTTTCCTTTTCTGTAATATTGTAAGATACCTAATATGTATCTACAGGTTTTTATAAATATTATATAAGTTAATGTGCAGGAAAATGTTATGTAAAATCAATGGATATTTACTAACTCAAATACTTCCCTCATAGATTTATTTGGGCCTTATTTAACACGTGCACATTAATGAGCTTAGTCTCCGGTGTCTCACCCCATGATTAATTAGAATTAGAAAAAACAAGTAGAAAGCTATGGAGGCAGTTATGGAGCAGTAGCAACAAGAACAGAGTGATCCCAAAGTCAAAAAGCAGGCTGATTTTATTGATACATGGGATACTAGTCGATGGTTATAGTTCTTTAAGAAATGGCTAAATGATGGTAGGACTCTTCCATTTAAAAATAGATAGGGTATAATATCTTGAAAAAAATACAACAAATGTGATTCATTGACATCAAGATCTCTTTTTAGAACACTAATCTCACTCATGAGAGCCCTGCCCTCAAGACCTAAACATCTCCCAAAGGCCCTACCTCCTAATAGCACTATATTGAGCACCAGGTTTTAATATGTGATTTTGGGGGAGACACGTACATTCAGTCCATATCACTGACCAAAATGATTGAGCCGAAGAAATGGTAGCCATCACATCAAAGTCACTCAGGCACCTTGTGGGTGTGTCATTTGGTTGCCAGGATTCCTCTTTGACTCTCTGTCCACCCACTTCCTGAAGTGTCACAGTCTCTGAGAACACGATGGACTGTTACACCTCTGATCAATCAAGTTCTTATCTGAGTGGATTTTCTAAAAGATGAAAACATATGCACCAAGAGAAATATGAAATCTATTCATTTTAATGCCCACATGGAACTCTTCAAGAAGTTTCCAACTCCTATTAAGTAGTTGAGCAATGTGAATAAAATAAGAACAGAGTAGGAAGAACCTTCTAACAACTGTAAACAGTTTTGTAGACTTTCAACTGGGCTTTCGAAGCAAATGTGGCGCTCAGCTTTTAAATGATTTTTCAGTATTGATGCTTTACTGTTGGTGACATAGTAGGGGTATAAAAGTTATCAGGATACCATCCCTTACAGATAAATCTTGAAAGGTACCAAGAAGGACTCATCAAATATCACATGTGAAACACAACACCGAAAGCTTAACACATGAATATACTCCATCTGAGACATTACTTAACTGTAGATAATAGGCAAATGACATAATCAATAATGCATGTGGTTGAGAAACTTTTATCATTCTTCTTTACTCAAAGTTTCTTTTGTCAGAGGAAGCAAGATCACAGGCTAAAAGTTATTTTCCCATAGCTCCTACAGAGCACTCTGCCATTGGCAGTTGTGTTTATATTAATGATGAGGAGATTGAAGAAGACTCATGGGCTTCATTCACTGCGAGATTAGTCATCCCTTTAAGGTCCTTGTGATTTGTTGCTCTTAGGGAATTAATAAATTATTTATGCTACACTAGTATGAAGCCTTAGAGCTTGCAGGCTAATTATTGGCCACATGTGGAAGGATAGACTATTTATTCATTTAAAGCCATGTATTTCAAAAGGTGGTTAGTTTCCTAATGTGAGCAAATTATGTAACTACATAATTAAAAAACAGGTTTTTTATGTCTTCTTAATTGATTAGCAAAAGGGAACTAAAAATCCAGTACTACTCAAAGCCTTGCCTTGGGCTTCTATGCAGAGGTTTCTATCCCTCTCATTCTCTTTTATTAAATTGTTTTCTGATTATCGAGATAAAATGTGGACTTATAACAGTTACCCTGGTCAGAGGTGGCCAAAAGGACTCACACTCCATGCAGATTCTTCTTCTATTCTCTTCCTCAGCTCACTTGCTTTACTTTTCTCTTGCTTTCCTTGTATCTCCTTTTTTCCTCTGCCTGTTTTTATTAACTTTCTTATTTTCTGACCCCATACTCTCTTTTTATTTTCTCAAGGGTTTCTCCCATGTCCTTTGTATTCTCCCCATTGCTTTTTTGACATCATGGTTCTCATTTTTCCCTCACGTCACCCTCAAAGTCCTCTTTTCTCACTGTCTCCTCTGAGCAGTCCCTAGTAGTTCTCCTCCTCTTTCTCTCACTATTGTTTCTTTTCTGTTCCATCCTCTCTCTTCCTTCCAACCCACAAGAAGCAACTTCTACACTTTCATACCCATGCGCACTGAAACTCATTCAGATTTGTCCTATATTGGACAGCACAAGAGAGTTTTGTTTAGAGAAGGGGACATGAAGTATAGGGAGTGTCTCTTGTGTTCTGTTTAGCTAAAATCTGTCTCTTGCCACAATCAGGAATCAGTCAGTGTTCAGGAGAGGTGAATTTCAATTGCAGGGACAAGGAATGATGAGAGAGGCCTGCTGTGGTAGGTGAGGTGACCAGGAATGTATATAGTACAGAGGTGTAGGTCCTGGGCTGACTGGGTGTGTTTCAATGCCAAAGCACCATGCTGATACCACAGGGCAAAGTTATAATCCCTGTGCACTCCATCACTCAATCTGTGCCACATATTATTGGTAAACTAATTTACCAAATTTGCTGTCTCCATCTCCTGTCTCCTGATAGCCCTTCAGAAACTCCAGCTAGTGCTTTGTGCAAATTTTATTCCTTAGCACCTCAGTTGCTACCAATTGTAATTCCTGATTTCCTTCTACACCCTCCATTCCAACTTTTCTCCCTTCTCTCACTCATATTCTTGGCGTGTATTTATTGGACCTCTTCTCTCAGCGTCCTTTTGATCTGCTGACTCAGACGAGCTTTTCCAGAGGGAGTTAATTCATTTGAACAGCCCCATCGATAATCTCTACATTTCAGCTCCCTGTTAAAGCTTAGGTTTAACTTTATGCTTTTTCTATGTATTAATTTTAATCTCATCTTCCCTACTTTCTAATACTATACATTCTGTGCATAAACTTTACACCCATCCTGCCTATGTCTAATAAACATTAATTTTTTATGAGGATATAATTTCACTTTTTAAAATTTTTATGATAGAAACAATCTTGGTGCTTCTACTGATCTGTATGATAATGTACTACAGATGACAGAACTATTAGAAGAATTTTATAATATTATGTTTAATTTTTAAGGGATAGATAATCTCACCCATGCTCTTTTCCCAGAAAAGATGCCAGGAAAAAACACATTCTTTGGTGGCTGGGCTCTCCATCTAAATTCTTGATATTCAGGTATCTTTTCAAAAACTTTTTATTAAATTTATCAGGGTGACATTCATTAATAAAATAATATAGGTTTCAAGTATACAATTCTATAATACGTTGTCTCTATATTGTATTGTGTGTTCGCCAACTGGAGTCATGTCTTTCTGTCACCATATAGTTGACCCCCTTCACCCTTTTCTCCCTTCCCTCTGCCCCCCCGTTTCCCTCTGAGAACCACCATAGTGCTCCTTTTAAGTGCTTCACGTGAGTATCTGCAAGAGCTGTTTTTCTGTTGGTGGAATGGCACGTTAGTCCTTGTGATTGGAGATGTCAAGGGCTCTTTTTATATTTTTAATGCCTTTTGTTTTTGTCCTATGGTATAATTTCCTGGACTGGGTTTTAGATACTATCCTTGAAGTCAAAATCAACTAGATATTTCAAGGACCCTAATGAATAGTTGCTATGAGAAACTGATGCTTTGGGCCCTTAATAACTCACATAAATAGACACATTTCCTATAATACACACGTCCTTCACAGAAAGCGTGTTCAATAGTCACAGCTGAGTGGTCAGTCACCAATGTGACACTCACTGTAAACCAGCCCCAGCTTGACATTAATGCTCCTTTTGGCCAACTGAATTGTCTCCTAGAGATTTGGAATTGGGAAACAGAATCTTCCCCTGGTTGACATTTAAATTTATAAAAAGATATTAAGCCAGAACTGTGATTCATTTGTAAATGGGTAGATAAATCTAGACAACACAGGGGGAAAATAATAGACACGTGAAGGCAGAAGCAAAGATAAGACCTTGTGGTATGAGGGACAGAGATAAAAATAGGCAGAGTGACAGGCATAAAGAGAGACAGACATGCATACCCAGTAATACAGAAATAGAGGAAGACACAGTTAGAGAGAGAGAGAGAGAGAGCGGGAGACATGAAGTAGCTGCTCCAGATCCTAACAACTCTCCAGTTTCTGATTCCGCAGACACCCCACTCCCTTTCCCCTGCCCACCCCCCCGACACAGTGAGAACTGAGGTAAAGCTCTTTGTGCCGAAGCCAAGTTGTATTGGCTCTATTCCTGTATATTCCTGTATCCAAAACATTGTAGCGTAAGGTAGAGTCTCCCTCTAGCTTATGCATCTCGAACTCAGAATAACTTGCATCATAGCAGTTCCATGTTCCTGCTGTGAATTAAGAGTTTGTGAGTACTGTCTCTGTATTTAGTGACTTTCCAAAGCACATTAGCAGTTACTGTCATAGTAAACCCACAAGGAGGACATTTTTGCTGAATGATATTAAAACATTATTGCCAATTTTTGTAATTTGGAATGGTTTATAATGTACATTGTGGTAGGCTATCTTAAGGGTCAAATAAGTTTGTTTTGTTTTAAACAGTTAATGGAAGCATTTTCTTCCCTAGATTTCAATCTCCCACCCTCCCAACCCCCACCCCCAAACCCAAGAGGTAGTTGACCAGTTCTCCAGGTTTGAACACTGTATCAGTGAGGCCAGGTTTGGGCTGTGAAGATAGGAAACAAAGTAATTTCTATTTGTGTTTACTCACTGTCACATCAGCTGGCCAGCTCTCCTAGAGATGTTATGTTGTGGTTCATAGGGACACCATATGCCAGTAATGCATGTCAGCTGCAAGTAACACAACTCATTTTATTAGACCAAAAACATCATTTTTATATTTGCAGTTCAGCATATCACTGTGATTTACAGAAAAGTCATGCAAGTAGTACAAGTAAAAAGAGGTCATCATACAGAAGTTAGAAAGGGAAACTAGTAGTGCTTTTCCTTTAAGAGTTGAACTCCTTCCCCAGTCCCCATACACATTTTAACTTAAAGTATAAATCAACATCTGGGGAACAATAACTGTTTTCTCTGAAATGAATGTTTGAGGAGGTCTAAAAATAGGTCTACTTCCTTGCTGGCCCTAGACAAGTTCATTTCAAGTTTATCCTTGTTTCAGCCTGGGTTTCCTAGAGAAACAGAGCCAACCACTAGGAGATTTCTTCTTCCCTCCCTCCTTCCCTCCCTCCCTCCCTTCCTTCCTTCCTTGGAATTGGCTATGTGACTCTGAACTGACAAGTCTGAAATTTTGGGGGGCAGACCAGCAGGCTAGAAATTTGGGGGTAGCAACTGATGTAATCTTGAGGCAGAATTTCTTCTGCAAAGAAATCTCTGTTTTGCTCTTAAGGCCTTTTTACTGATTGAATACAGGCCACCCATGTAATCGAGAATAATCTTCTCTACTTGAAGTCAAGGATTGTAGATGTTAACCAGATCTAAAAAACGGTTCCACAAAACAGCTAAATTGTTTGTTTGGATACCTGAATCCTAAGCCTAGCCAAGTTGACACACACTAAGCTAACCATCATAGTTCCCAAATCTGATGAGAACCTTACACATGATGACTGGTAGGACCCCAGCTTTTCTCTTCTGAAATACCACTAGAATACCCCGGGGGAGGTGGGGGGATCTGATTTACATTTATTTGAACTACTATTCCCAGCTTATTTGCATCTTTTGGTGGCGTTTAGCTTCCGTGCTGCAGCTATTTTCTGTAGCTTTAGTAGAACTCCTGACCCTCTGCTCAGTTTTTTCTTCCGAACATGCTTAGTCCTTGTTTGGACCCTCCCCCACCAGCCATTCTATATTCTCTTGCATCTACCAGCGCTTTGGCTGGTTGGATTTTTTTTACCCGCTGAGGAGAACCTAGCCTCTCTGTTCCTATAAAATTTGAAACCTTTGTGACCTTACCTTTATTGAATTTCTGCAGATTCCTATAACAATTATTATGGTAGTAATAAGTACTTTAGTGCATCTACTGGACTCCCCACATATCTTTCCTTGTTCCCGTTCTGTAGCTGCAACAAAGTCACCCCTTGACAATTGGACTAGTTCACCACAACAATTTTACCAGCCCCCTCTCTGCATGTCAAATCATTGACATAAGAGCCCTAAATTAATAGGAGGTAGAGCTACTTCCAATATAATAAAATTGTGACTTTATTCTCAGTTGGAAGCACTCTTCTCTGAGGAACTCATAATTCTAATTCTGTGGAGCCCAAGGGAGCAAGAACAAGAAGCAAATTTTTCAATCACAGAGATTTCAGATTTAGTAGTATGAGGCTACTCCCACTTTCACTCTTTAGTTCCTGAACCTGGCTGTGGAGGAGAGTGGGAAACACTATCATTTATTGGTCATTGATTTAAAGTACCCTAATCCCACCCTCTTGCACCTTGCTTGTGCCCTTGCTGAGCCTTCTTTAGGCCGTCCACTTCTAGATGAGGGAACATGAGGTAAGGCCAGGGAATTCCATAAACGTGAGCCCATTGCTGTGTTTGTTGCATCATAAAATAAGTTACTGGATAAAGGGTGATGAACATGTCGATGATTAAGGCATGAATAAGCGTGTATATTAGATTTCTAGGGCTACCATAACAAAGCACTACCAAATGAGTGGCTTAAAACAACATACATTTATTCTTGCCCTGTTCTGGAGACTAGAAGCCTAAAATCCAGGTATCACTGCAGTCACTATCACTCATCACTGGTGTAGGAGAGGGTCAGTTCCATGCTATTGGCAATCCTTGGCATTACTTGACTTGTAGCTACGGAAGTATAATCTGTCTCTGTTGTCATGTGACACTCCCTGTCTTCACACGGTTTGCTTATAAGGATATGCATTATATTGGATTAAAGGCCCACCCTACTCCAATATAACTTCATCTCCACTAATTACAGCTTCAATGACCTTATTTCTAAATAAGATTACATTCTCAGGTACTGGGAGTTAGGGCTTAAACATATTTTTTTGGAGAGGACACAGTTCGACTTGTAATAGGGTGCTAGAGAAAAACGTTGTGTACAATGCCACATTGTACAACCTGTGCCATTCTTGCTCTGGGCAACAATTAAAACTGGTATCCTGTAGATTACTCAGGGAATGGGTTACAGCAGTGTTCTCAAATGTAATATATGCTTTCTCCAAAATACAAAGACTTAATGCTAAATGTGGTGCGTCTTTCATCACAGTAGGAAATTCATGGCACAGTTATTATTGCTCCCTTTATAAGGGATACCCATACATGCAGTACACCACCAAACGATTACTGGCATTTTTGCAATTTAGCATTTGTGGGGTTTATGTCCTACTCAGTAGCACACAAGGTTTTATTTAGATATCTAGGTGCCTGTGACCTGCTCATGAGGTACAATTAGTGTAATGTCTTCAATCTAGTGGATCAGAATGATGTTTTCTGGGATTTCAATATGGTCGAGATTCTTCTGGACTACATTATGACAGAGAGCAGGAGAGCTGATGTACCCCTGAGGTAAGAAACTTAAAGTATAATCCTGTTACTATTATTTAGATAAAGATGAACTTCTCCTTATTGTCTTTACTAGTTCAAACCAGAAACAAACAAACAAATAAACCACAACAAAACAAACCGCTTCCTAAATCCATAACCTCACTCCAGGAGCCTGCAGTTGTGTTGATTAGTTCCAGTAAGGGCACTACATCTGGATCAGCAGCTGTGGCTGGTGGCAACAAACAAGTCAGGGTCATTCTAAAGCATCCATTTGGCTTTTGTGCCAGCCAAACTGAAGAGTTAAACAAGGATTACCATGCTGACTCTTTTAATCTCTGATAGTAGTACAAAATTCTGCAGTTTTTTTTAGGGTATTGCTTTCTGATTACTGTTTGACAGGAGAAATTCCAGGAGCTCTACTTGGCTCTTTCCACCATAATAACATTTACTGCATGGTTCAGAAAAACCAAAATAAGGATGTTTCCAGTTGTTGAGTATGATTATTCCAAGCGTACAATCAGGGACACAAAAAATAACCACCAGGAGCCTATCAGCTAATGAAGGCAGAGATGAGCCAGGACTTCATTTATTTCCCGATTATGTGTTCACATTGATTAGTGTTAAATTGGGGCCAACAATGAATAACTCCTAGGTGATATGGTTATTTCTCTTTCCCAGTTCGCTATTACCCTGTTAAATGGCCATGGATCTTCTGCGGGAAAGTTTGGAGGAAGATTTACAGTATATTTTTGTGTCCACATTTCTTGGTGATTTCTTAAAAGACACTAACCTTTATCTCAAAAGGGTCTGGGTTTATGAACTGGATAGGAGACCATGAATTCCCACTATAGAACTTTGATTCAGGTATTTGCCTGCCAGAGGAAGAATTAGTCTGATAACATAGACTAAGTAATATTTTAGAAGGCTGATAATCTATTTCACTTCTAAAATTCTCACAAAAAAATGAGCTACAACCATATCTTCATGTGGATCAAAACACTCAGGTTGCCATCTGTCTTGTGGTTTATTGCAGTAATTGTATCAACCTTATCCCTAAAACTGAGCACTGACATCTTGTCTCTTCCACCCAAAGACCCTATCTTTCTCCTTGAATAGGGAGCCCTGTTCTTCATTAACAGCTCTGACCTACAGAGGGCAACCTCACAGAATTTTGGGGGCATACTGGTGTTCACTACCAAAGTATTCTTATTTCTTTGGGGAAGCAAGTGTCCTCTGATCCCTCCTGGAGGTATGGAAAGGTAGGTTACACAAACTAAGTCTGCTCCCCAATTCCCATTTCTCTATGGGAATGGGAATCCCATAGGGAAATCCCAACTCCATAGGGAAATGGGATTCTTTTTCCTCTTTCTTGAAGGAAAGTCCCACGATTTCAATCTTATTTCTGTAGGTCACCATTGAGTCCAGGCTTCAAGTAAACTATTAGAACCTATGCAAGGTATTTCAGCTGATACAATATATCTAGAATCTTAGGTAAGCTTTCCCATGTTGATAAATTCATCTTGAACCAAACTCATATTTTTATCTCCTTTATTTTGCTCCTTCAGAATATACTTCTAAACATATTTCCCCTTTCTCCTATTCTCTGACTATAAAAATTGCCAATGTCCTGTCACTTCCTTAATGTAGAATCTATATTATCTTTGAGAATATTTTGCAATTCTCCTTTTGGCCATGGAAGCAATGAATGATGGTGGGGGTTAACCTTGAAGATAATGGGAATGTCCTTTCCAGGCAGGCATTTCAGATGAAGTCATTACAAACAGTTTTCTCAGTTAGGCTGATGGGACTGCTTCAACTAGCAAAGAAAATTGAGAGGGTTTTGAGAGTTCAAGTTAAGGATTTCACCTTAGTCTCAGGGTTCCACTTTTTTCAATCACTGTTTCGTTATTAAAAACCTCTCATATTACAGTTAGACCTTGGTTAGACAAGTGTGGGGCCCTGAGTCTTGAGATGGACTGCTAACCTTAACTTGAACTTTCAAAGCCCACTGAATGCATATATTTAATTAGTATTGCAGCTCTTCAACCTATACCATCAAGTGTTGGTTCTGATCATTACTATGTCTGCCCTACATATACATAAGGTAAGAGATACATTTAAAGCTGATCAGAACTATTTGAGTTCTCCATCATGTCTTGAGTTGAAAGTTCAAGGCACTGTGCATGCATTTTTATTTTTGTGAGCTCCCCAGTAGAGTGAGGAGCCTATAACCTTTATCACTATAATAATTAAATGACACAGATACTTAATCTCCCCCAAATTTACCCTCCATTGGTTATCCTCCCACCTTCACCCACCTGAATAGGAAGTCATCTGTATGTTATGAAATAATATGTGTGAAAACAATCCCAGCGTTTCAACCTGAAGGTCTGTTTTTTGAGGCTGTTCCTGGAACCAATTACTGTACCAGCCAGGGACCCAGCAGGAGACACACTGATGGAATTCAGAGGAGAAGGCGCACTGATGGAATTCGGAGGAGATACAATTACTGTATCAGCCAGGAACCCAGCATGAGACACACTGACGGAATTCGGAGGAGAATTTAATGAAAGTACTCGTTAGAGATGTGTGGCATTGGGTAAGATAACAAATAAGAGAAGCTGAGGTACCTTAGACTAGCATGGGAAGGTGTTACTGTTCTTAAATCTAGAGGGGAGGAACAACTAAGCAAAGCCCTGTGAGAGCCAAAACACTGGCGGAGGGTTCTTCTGGCTAGAGCTGTCGTCAGAGGAAGTGGCAACCACTGTTAGAACCCTAGATTGATGCAGGCGCGACCAAACCAAGAATGATCCTAATCTCTTTTTTTCCTCTTTTTAATTCCCTACTGGATTCCGCATTAGCCCAGACAATGTAATTGGTAAGAGTCAGCTTTTCCAACATACACAGAACAGGGCAGAGAATTGATCTAGGTCTGGGGAGAGGTTGGAGAATGATAAATGGAGAATAATTAGCATGGTGGTGGGGGTTGGGGGAGATGTTGGTGGCAGTGGCGGTGGTAGGAGCTGTCTATGCAACAGTTGCAAATTCAAGGACAGTTTTCCTACTGTATTCGGAAATACTCCCTTTTAGTGTTGCTCCAGGTAGAGAACATATTTTTTCAGACCCATTATGCCACCCTAAGAATCCCTTTCCACTCCACATCCACCCTATTATGTCAGAACTTCATTCCTATGGGATTCCGTAGTCCCCAAGCAAATCAGGAAATATGGCAGAAATGATTTCAATATCCTTAAGAATTCTCAGACAGTGAAGGTGATCGTGTATCGTCACAGCATCTGAAAGCTTCCAGAGAGATTGTTGCTTCGTGCTTCGGAGCCTGAGCCAAGGTTACCTGTCAGAATAGTGAAGTCAAAGAAAATTGAGGTGAGTATTACTTGGAAGCAAAATTAAATTATAATGTGTATGGCATCAGAAAAGCTAAATGTTTCTTGAAGAACTGTGTGAAGAATAATCACAGTCCTGCGTATTGCTTCCCACACAATTCAGTTACAATGCTTCTGACATCACATCTCATTTTGAATGTCTGTGTTACAATAAGTTGCAGACATTTGGTGAAAGAAATGCTGCCAAAAAGGAAAAATGTGCAATTAAATAAAAGGTAAAAAGCCTCATTAGTCAAAAATATCCACCACCCCCAAGCCCCCCCCTCAACAACAAAGTGAAATAGATTAATTGGCTTTTGACTCTGTTGTAACTGGAAAATGAATTTTTATCCTAATAATCATAAAAATATAATGTGTTTAAAACACATCAAATGACTAATATAGGGAATATATATATGTATACATATGTGTGTGTGTGCATACACACACACACCCACACACACCCCCCTTGGGCGTGAGGAAAATGACTAGAAATAAGTTAGGAATTCCTGTACTAGGAATAATCTTTCCTCAAGGAAGAAAGTCAGTGATACATAAGTGAGTGGAGGGCGTGTTGATTGTCATGTCAGAAATGACTTGCTTTTTCATAGCTGTACATCCCTTTTTATGACACATTCTTCAACTCTGTGAAGGTGAAAATTCAAACTTGAGATAGATGTGCAAATGAGGAAAAAGGAATCTTTACTCTCCTTCCATTCCCATGAGTAGAACAAATTTAGCTGTGTTTTGCTAGAGGCAAGTTTGCTGAACCTGAATAACCTTTACATTGATTGCTATAGACATTCAGGTAAAATTGCAAAGCTTTTTCTGTGGTGCTGCGGTTTTACACAGTGTAGGTTTTTGGTCATTGTGTCAATCTACATTGCTTGCCTCAGACTATCTCTATTTGACTATCTCCTTTAAATAGAAAGTGGCCTTTAATCGAATTACTGGATTTCTCATTACTATCGTATCAGAAATGGCATGCAAACTTTGAAGCCGGTTCAACCTTGCTTCCTGTGCTTACTATGTGACATTGGGCACATTTTTAGCTCTTGAAGCCTTGGTTTTCTTTTCTGTAATATGGGATTATTAATGCTTATAGTAATGTTTTGAAGATTAATGGATATATATATATGTATGTATATCACATATATGTGTGTTATTACAAATTGTATTACATAGCTTTATAGTTATATCTCTAAGGCTGGTACCTCTTAAATCATCTAACATGGCTGCCATATAGTTGAGCTCAATAAATAAAAGCTGTTGCAATTCTTCATCATTGTATTTTTCAGTTAAGGAATCAATATACCTTCCCTGAGGAGCAGAGTGGTGGTATTTCTAGGGGAGAGCATGTTGGCAGAGCAGAAACTTGCCTCTGTTGCCAGAGTTAGACACCATTTACCTAAAGTAGCTTTTCCATTTCTACTTCTCAGAATAGACTGATTCAGCACCCCCTGAGGACTTTAACTTCTTCCCTAATAAATGAAAAGTTTGAATCTGAAGCCAGGTAACATTTTGCCTTAAAGCATTGTCTTAAATGGTTTTTTTTCTTTCCTCCTTAAAAGAAAGCAGGAAAGATTTATTATAAATACTCTCAGGAGACTTTCCAAAATGTTTCCCTTTAAAGAGGTAGTCACGAAAATGAGCACTGAATGCTGCCTTGAAGATCTGTAAAGTGACAGCAAAACCATTTTCTCTTATGTCTATCAGTGAACATGGACCAGATGTGAAGATATGAAAAATAATTCTTTAAAAAAATCAATTAATAAAAAGGAGATGAAAGTTGGCAAGAAAACCAAATTGTATTACATAGCTTTATAGTTATATCTCTAAGACTGGTACCTCTTTAAGAGATAATTTCACCAGTGTTTAGTTAACTTGCATTTATATTACCTTTGGCTCAAATAGAAATTCTGAATTTAATTCAGCTAGCATAAGTAAGTTTTTCTTTTACTACTTGACATCTTATAAATCTTTGTTTTTAATTTTGGGGGGTGGCGATAAAAATAATGAATATGAATTCTGCTTTTTAAGATTTTTTTTTCTGCTTCCAGGTTCTGAGTGATTTTTTAATTTTTGAAGGAAGACAAGAGCTTCCAGTTTGCAAGTTTGCTTCATCTGTACCCTGAACGCAATCAAACTGCTTGACATCCATTGAGAAGGAGTGCTATACATCTAGATACTCTTTCTAGTTTGACCTCTTTGAAACATAATAATAGCCTGATAGATGAGCAAATAAATGTCAGGAAATATTAGTTCTTATGGAATATGATCACCAATTTCTTTTCCAGGTTAATAATTCTTATTATCAGTACAGAACGACAGATTGGAAAGTATACTGGACATGGTCTAAAACTCTTAGGTTCTATTCCTGGTGATTCAATTTATTTAACATTGAATCATTGTATTGTATGAATCACTTAAATTTTCTGAATCTCATTTCCTCATCTGTGACATCGAAGTACCAGCTCCTGTCAGTGGTGGCTCCGGGTAGTCAGCCCTCAGCATCCATTTCTAACTCTTTCTTGTCCTGCAGAGGCTGGAAAGCTAAAAACCCATATTTTAAAGTTTTCCTTGCTGCTAAGGTTTAGAAGCAAAGTAGATTCTGTCATTTAGAAGTATTTATTCAAGATTTATTAATTGGGGTAATATGGAAGCCATCTTCCTGCAGCTTTTGTTGTTTTCTTTCAGAAAACAGGTTGCAAAGATGTAGGTTTTTTCTCTAACAGTGTTCAGCCTCCAGTTCTAGCTGGTAGCTAAGGTGACAGCAATAGATGCTTTTTCACTTTCAGGTCACAGGCATAGCAGAATATTCTTTACTTAATAGTTCCAGTGGTGGCCTCTTGATTCTTACTTTCTGACTGTAGTAGAATCAATTGCCCTCCTGATGTTTCACCGTTTAGTGTTGAGGTCATCCCTGGAGGCCCAGCCTGGAGCCTGCTCCTTCCAGACATGTGGTCATTTTGTAAGCATGCAACGTCTTGTATTGAACTCATTTCTCTTAACACACCAGCAGTGTTCTATTTATTGTATTGAACTGTGATACTTGGCCTAAAGTACTGTGAGGATCACATGGAATTAATCACATATTTAAAGCATTTTGCTAAAATGCCGTATGGACATAGGAATTATTATAAGTAACACACACACAAGATTTAACCTGTTATTTGACTAGTGGAATTTCACTGAAACATACTCTAGAGTATGCACCCTGAGGCTGTAAGGAATTGCATCAAAGTGGGTAACTGTGCACAGAGGGAAAAGAATAACTGTATGACCGAGTTACAGTAAGTTTTCTGCTAATGTTCTGGCCTTTGGGTCAGGGCAGAGTGGATTGGGGAGTACAGGTGGAAAGCCTTAATTCTCCTTGAAGATCCTGAGGTTTGACTGAGCAGGAACACTTGGTTCTAAGTAATTTACTTGCTCCTATATTCTATTCCTGATCTCAACTCCCCTTAACTAGAATTTTCTGCAACACGTGTATTTGAAGTTTCTGAAAGGGCTGCTTCTTGCTTTCCCCTTTTTCTTTTAAGTAATGTCCCTTGGGAGACTTAAACTTAGAGGTTTAAAATTGTAAAGGATTGAAACAATTCCTAACATCATTGATTGTTCGAAGATGCAATCTTGGAAAAGAAATCAAATCATTCAGTTAGAAAATATGATGATTCTTGAAATATAACAGGAAAGTTATCCATGCTAAATCAGCATTCTGGGTCTTAAGTTTTCTGAGTTATAATTGGCTTATCTCACTGTTACCATTCACTTAATACAGCTGCTTTTTAATATTTGTAGCTTTGGGTTTGTGTTTAGCATGGTGAATTAATCATAATTGTTTCCCTCATTGTTGGGGAGAATAGGATATACAATTAGTGGATGCTCTGGTCAAACAATACATTTTAATAGAAAGATGTTTCTAGCACTATTCTGAATTAATAGGCATTCGCAAAGAAACAAAAGCTAGCTTACATTGAATAAATATCTATATTTCATGCTACCATATATCACAATGAGGCAGGGGAGGCTTTTGATTGCAGCACATGGTGGGAATTAGAGGGGAAATACCTCCTAACCGTGCTTAACTGCCCAGTGGCTTTAATATCGGGAGGGATAAACCAGGATTTGACTTCATGGATTCTTTCTACTTTGCCTAATGAAACACATAATTGTACAAATTCTAATATAGTCTGTTTTTCTCCTAGAACGATTTTTTTTTTTCAAATCCAGGCTTAAGCTACAGTTATGAATGTGGTGAACTACATGATTCAGTGGTTTTTCTCAATGGCTTTTGAAAGATAAATTTTCATTCAGGTGACCTAGATGATTGATTGGACAGCTGTGAATTTAGAAAAGCACATTTTAAAAATGTTTTTAATATGTATCTAAGAATATAATGTGTTGGAAAAGTGTGAAACACACCTCACCCTTTATTAATATTTATATATGTATTGACTACAAGTTAATTTCTATCTATCTATAATCGTTTATCTAATGTTTGTAAATCTATAACTTCATCTGCTATAGTAGGCAGTAAGACAGACATAAGCAGAGTAGGAACAATAGGCCAGGTACAAAAGTTCACCAGGGCAGAAAGTCCAGATGCCTAATGAGATACAATTGTAAGGTGGGACCTGGCCCCCAGGTGACCTTTCCTCCCCTGGTAAGTCCCCCTTAGAGGAGGAACAAGGGGGCTAGTAAATAGCCTAATTGGACTCCTATATAAATCTTTGCATGACCACTCCCTTAAGCATTAAGCCCTTAGAATAATGGGGTTCTGGCCTGCATCAAATAATCTTAAGAACAAAACCTTGGGTCTGTTTACCACGGGGACAGAATTTTGGTCAAACTGGAGGTAACATCTAGGCCTGAGTGATGTTTCAGCTCCAGATCCAGAAAAACAGCAAGGCTAGGTGGGGTGACACCATGGCTCACATCAGGACCAGCTGTGATGACCAGTGACACCCAACCAATTAGTGGAGGCCATGACCCTGAGGGGTCATACCTGTAAAGCTGATGAATGTTTTATTGAGATGCTCCCCTGAGACCTCCAGATAAAAACCCTCAAGACAAAGAACTCAGCTTGCTCTTTGTCTCTCCTGAGCACACTCCTGCCTTTCCCTACCCCCTTCTTTCCTTGGGGCGTTCTCTCTCTCTCTCTGGCACATGCCTGTGCCCTTACCACCCTCGTTCCCCCAGGCATGTTCTCTCTGCCTTTGTTTTTCCTAACCCCAAGGGCCCTTTTGTCTCTGTTACTTGTTTTATGAGCCCACACATCCCAGCTGGCTCACTTCTTCCATGGCTTACTTCTACCTCTGTGACTTTCTAAAATAAATTTTTTATTCTTGCATTTGAGTCTTAGATCTGAATTTTTTCTTAGCCAGAACTCAAGTACCAAGGTTGTTCAGCCAAGGTCCAATCCCCCATAACATTCTGGTGCTGTTTCATAACTGGCATATCCACATCTGCATCTATAGCAACAATGTTTATTAATATGTATATATATATACAGATGGATGAAATTTGAAATAATAATAATGTATCATAACAACCTGCAACATCAAGCAAGTTTTCACTAGTCTGTTCTATTCCTCATGGCCATCCCCAAGGTAGGTCATGAGTTCTTATGGAACAGGAAGCGGCTTCTGAGGCCAAGCATGCCTGTTAAGGTAAAGAACTGAGGAGCCCTTTTTTAATGCACTTTCCATAATAAAGGTCCCTGAGCCACACTGAGTGTAGAGAGAGGGCAATCAAGTTTCAGATGATAGAGAAGAGAGAGGAAGTACCAGCCTGGTGCAATATTGTTCCCCTGACCTCTTGTGCTTAATGCCAAATGGAAAAACAGGACAGAAACATAAGAAGCCCCCAGGGATTGTGCAGATACCTGAGAAAAGGGGATGACGGATGCCCTGTCTTCTGGCCGCAGTTTAAAAACGGCAGCCAGGGAGATGTGCCTCACACCATCCGGCATTGGTAAAGCAAAAGAGGTGGACAGGTAGTTCATTTAGACATGTGAGAGACCTCTAATAACTTCAAGTCTCCAGGGTACCTCACCTGATCCAAGGATGACATGTCAGAGAATTGCTCATTACAAGGGGCTGAATGTGGACTTCATGACTTACCTGGGAGAGGCAGCTGACATGCAAGCTGGTAGGGCAAAAGGAGAGAGGAGGAGAATGGCTGCATCTCCGAGATATCGCCCTTCTGGGGCGCCGTGTGCAGCCAGATGTGGACTGTGCCTGAGGCCCTCCTGTCATGGCTGAGAGACATCAGGGTGTAATGGCAGGGGAGCGGAATACGGCGTAGAAAGTAGATTGCCACTTTTCTTCACAATCTCTCCTCACTACAGATGGGCAGAGAGGTTGCACTATTGAACCAAATTTAACTGATTTACACAATCTAAGTTGACTATTACATCACTGGATGGGGCAGAATTATAATGCAAAAATTAAATTAAATTGACTGATATAAGGTTGGCTGATTGGAGATCCAGAATTAGAAAATGAAATTCATTTAAGAAAAAGACCATCATATTTTAAATGTCCAACTTTGTAATTGTATAATATAGTCATGTTATTCAAACATATATTTATTGACTTTTTTTCCAAAATGAGATCATGCTATAGATACACATAATCTTTGCTTGCATATATGACAATGCTATCATTTTTAATAGGTATCTAATTTATGTTTAAATTTAATTGATGTCAAATATGTTTTTCGTTATGATTATTAATTTTTATGTCATAATTTTATTTTTGTATGTACAATATAATACAAATGTATAATATAAACATGTAATATAACAAGTATGTGAATATTCTTTCTATATGCTTATAGCACTCCTATGGTCTTACTCTTAAATTTAACCTTTTATTTATTTCCAAGTTATTTTAGGATAAAGATGAGGCAGGAATCTACCTGATTTCTTTCTATATTGCTCACCTGTTGTCTTGACTGCATTTATCAGTTATTCATCTTTCCTGTGTCAACTTGAAAAACCATCTTCATCTTTACTTACCAATTTTTACATATTTGTGTTATCCTTTTTCATTTTGAAAGTACCACACTTTCTTCATCATGATAAATTGAGTCTACATTTTAAAATCTGGAAGGACAAGTTCTGCCTCATTTTTGTTATTTTTTATCATTTTTCCTGGATATCTGAGGAACTTCAGGATGATTTTTATCAATTTACTGAAAAAAATATTGATATTCTTACTGAAATTGAAATAAATCATCAGCTTAACCTGGGGGAGAGCTTGTGTCTCTATAAAGCGACTCCTCTCTGCTCCATGACCTGCGCGCCTTTTGCACATTCACGTTGCTCCTATGCTTTGGAGCGACATTTTATAATTTTCTTGAAATAAGTGATCCAATTTCTTGTGAAGTGAATTCCCTCTGAAGTTCTTTCACATTTGTTGTTGCTATTCTATGTGCAATATTTTTGCTTTACATTTTTTAATTTTGGGAACATATTAAATTTTTGGTTTAATTGCCTAATTTACTAAATCACTTTCTGTTTCTAGTAGCCTCTTAGTTGATTTACTTATGTTTTCTAGATAGAGAAACATGAAAATGTTTTCCTATAGTTCAGTACTTTTTACTTACATGTCATTTTTTAATTTAATTGCATTGGCTCTCTGACTCAGAATGTCAAGGACAAGGGCTCCTCCCTTGCATAGCTCTGTGTGGTGAACACAGTACACAACGTTTCATGGTAGCTTTGGGCAGATATGCCAAGTTTTTTAAACCAGAGCTAAAGAGACATTTCAGAAAGGAGTTGTACATATTGTGAAAAGACAATATTAAATAGACAGTCTTCAAGGGGTGAGCCAATCATAGCAGTAAAGGAATGCTGAATTGATAGGGAAAGAATGAAAAAAATTATAGGGATTCTTACTGATACAAACAATGCATATTGATAGCCTCTGCACATCATTGTGCAAGTTACACATGAAATGGCCAGCCAGTAGTTATAGAACAGGAAGCTACCTGTCCACTTGAAATAAAATGAAAGCAAATACATGGCACAATGTGGGACAGGAATCTTCTGGGAACAGATGCAGCATAGAATTGACGCATCACATTAAATGACCAGGGAATGAATATGTCTCTGCTTCTTCAAGGCATCTCCCACTCTCTGCCTATGGAGTATTTTTTTGAATCAACCATTAACTTAGTTTTTGATCCAGGGAGGAAAAATGTCCTCTTAGTTTTTAGATTAGGACAGTTATTTACAGCTGTCCTCTCTGTGTTCAAAGGAAAAAAAAGGCACAGTAAATGACATGGAAAGTTTGGAAGTCAACTCTCCAAATTTTTTTCAGAGTGTCTGATTTATGATAAAAGCCTGTGGCACGTTGATGCTGCCTGACCCCATATGAGGTTGCACTTGGTATTTGGACTGTGAGTTGAATTTTTTTCATTTACGATAACATGAAACTCAGCAGTATATCTTCACAAGATTATTGTAACTTGGACCAGTTGGAAACTCTCCTTAGGGTTTACTGAGCAGTGTAGTAGCAAAAATTTCAAATTTTGGGTGATAAACAGCAAGAAAACAAAAACAAAACCAAAACCAAACCACCACCATCACCACCACCACCACCGACAAAACCTTCCCCTTCCTCAAAAAAATGTGCAAAAAAAGGAATGATGCTTCTCACCCCAGTGTCTGTCCTTTGGACACCAAAAATGAATGATTTGTTAAATGTCTTGAGTCTTGAATTAAAACAGCTTGGTTGCCTAGGTGTGATACTTTATATCAGAGGCGAGAGGGAAGCAGAAATCCCTAAACTGTTGTAACTTGAAAAATGAAACAAATTTAACCTACAGCAAATGGGCCATGTGGATGTAAGAAAGGACATATTAATCAAACCTCACCAATTAAGGAACTGGCACTCCACTATTAAATTCCGAGATGAATTTCAAAAGCATGGCTTGATGGAATGGATATTTATGTTATTAAGATATCATAGCAACCAATCTTTATCTGTTCTGAGTGCTACATAGAGGTCAAGTTGAAAGTTCTCAGCTGATTACCATCATGACAATTAATAAAGATGATTTACCTTGTCTGTTATAACTGCTCTGAAAACATGAGTATCTAGGAAATCTTGTAATTCTAAACAGAAGCCTTCTACTAAATATGTGAGAGATAAATGAACTAAACCATTGCTGATCACTCAATAACATGAAACAAATTTATATTAATATAAGAGCTGTTAGAATTTGTAAAATTTGAAACTAAATCCCTACCTTTGTCTGAAATAATTTTCAATTATGCTTGACAAAGGCGGTTTTTCTCAGAATGTTATTTTCTCCTAGTTCTTTCTATGATCACTATTGCTACTTTCTAACAAGCTTCAGGTTTGGAATTTGAGGCTATGTACTTATTGCCACTCATATAAACAGCTTGCAATGGTATTAATTTGTACTCTTCTGTCTTTCACTTACCAAATTAGCATTTTCCCAGTCTTCCACATCTCATAACTGTATCACTATTCACCCCTTTTTAGTCCAATAACCTAGTAGTCATCCCTTATTCTTCTTGCTTTCTCACAACTCATATGCAAACTATTCACAAGTCTTATCTTCTGGTCCTATTTTCAAAATATGTTCAAATCTGACCACTTACCACTTCTAGGTCACTGCTCTCACCCAGTCCAGCAAACTGGCTTCTCAGCTTCCATTTTTGTAACACTTTAGCCCATTTGCCACAGAGCAGCCAGAATTACCTTCTGACAAATCAGATTTTGTTACTTTCTTGACCAAAACCTTCCACCACTTCTCATTACATGAACATAAAATCTAAACTGCTACGGGTGTCTATGTTGACCTTACATGCTTTGGCTCATTCTGACCCCCTCATATACTGCTCTGCCCCTCATTTCCCTTAGCTCTAGCTACACCTCTTTTCTGATGTTCTTGGAATTCACTGAGTTCATTACCACATCAGAACCTTTGCCCTTTTTATTCTTTTGCCTAAAACTTTCTTCTGCTCAGATCTTTCTATGCTTTTCTCAATACATTCAAGTTTTTGCTTAAATGTTTCTTTACCATTTTATTTTAAATAACTTTTACCAGTTTCTGACCCCTTCATCTCACATATGTTTTTATAGCAACTTTTCCAGCTAAAACTTTTATATTTGTTTGTCTACTTGTTTAACCTTTGCTCCACCCCACCTCCCACATACGCACTCAGAATTGCTCCATTACAGAAGGGACTTCATCTGTTTCTCTGCTGTATGAGAAGGGACTAAACCTCCCCACTCCGGAATTTGTTTATTAAAAATTACGTATTTATCTTTCATGTTTAAACTTCAGTCACCTTCAAAGTACTCTCCATTTGATGCAGTTATGCCTACTGAGATTTTTTTTCCATTGCTCAAAACAACTTTTTGAACTTGTCTATTTGGAAGCCTTTTAGTGTTTCTGCCATTTTTTGTTTCACCTCTTCCACAATGGCAAGATGTTTCCCTTTGAGGGCTTTTTCATCCAGGGAAACAAACAACAAAATTACTCAGGGATGGTGGGGCATGGGGATCATGCTGTTTTTGGTCAAACACTGCTGAACACTCAGTACAGCGTGGGCAGGTGAGCTCATAAATCACCCATCACGAGATGGGCAAAGGTGTTGAAAGAGTCTTCAAAAACAAAATCACTGAAGCTGAATGCAGCCTCTCACAATACCAGCTGCCACACTGATACTGATGGGTTCCTAGAAC
Source organism: Mormoops blainvillei (assembly GCA_004026545.1). Classification (NCBI taxonomy): domain Eukaryota; kingdom Metazoa; phylum Chordata; class Mammalia; order Chiroptera; family Mormoopidae; genus Mormoops; species Mormoops blainvillei. The sequence continues at coordinate 100,076 of PVJD01005108.1, forward strand.
ACTCACCTAGATGGGGAAGCCTGTACTACAAGGGGCTTGCCTTCCAGGAAATAATTCTGATTTTTTTTGGTTCCCCCCTTACATATCCTGGGACTAACTGAGTAACTGACACATAGTAGACACCCAGTAAATATTTGAAACATGAGTGTATAAATTGATATGCTAAGGAAGATGAACAAATAGTGATAAGAAGGGAGTTAAAAGTCAAGGTATTTGTTGCCAAGGAACTTCAGGTCCAGTCAGAGATAAAAACCTACACCTATGCAAAAAAATATAAAGCATTACCGGCTGAACGCATAACATATGAGTAAGGCAAAGCAAAGCAAGACATTTTATTATGTATATTACATAGAGCCATCTGTTTCCCTCCTGTTTCTTTTGCATTTCTCCATACTGCCTAATATGGCCTCCTCACATAAATGTTGACTATGACTAACTGATTATTATTTTTAAATATGCAAATATAACTAGAAAGTGATATTCAAAGCAAAACTAAAATGAAGGCTTGAACTACTTTAAATTACCTGTGATTTAATTTTCTATGCTTGGTAATAAACATGTATGAATATGTATCAGCTGGACATGCATCAGAGCAATGTTTTTATGGCATGGTACAATACTTTCAAAATACTACTAGTTAAAAATAAATTGTACATAAAGGTGTCAGTTCCCAGTGCTTTACCCTAGTCTTCCGTGCCTGTGATCCTTATAAATTTTGGGAAATTAGGTTATACACTTTCCTTGAGAATCAAGTTTGTTATAACTTGACTATATTCGTAGACTATAAATGAACAGCACACAATTTACTGAGTTGATCATTGATTTAAAAAAACTGTTATTCATTGACTTGAATGAACTAGGCATAAAAACTTGAATAAGATATTGGTCCGGCTCTCAAGAAGCTATCATGCATTCAGTTATTCACCGGATGTTTTCAAACAGTTGAGAACTAATAAGTTCCAGGCACTTTCCCAGGCACTGGGAGTGCAGTTGTAAACAAGGCTGTCAAGGTCACTACCATCACAGGAAACAGAAACGGCTGCTAAATGTGATTTTATGTAAAGGAAGAGAACAGGACAGAATGGGAGCATGTAACAGAGGAAACAGCTTTGAGCTTTCAAGTAAAGTCCGCCCGAGGAGCAAGACCTCAAGAAGATATCTAAGGAAAAAGTCAGGGGCAGGGGAGAAGGATGAATGTACAAAAAGAAAACTACCATAGTCCAGTTTAATCAGGGCTATGGTAGAAGTAAGGAAGTGAGTACAAAATCTGTTGGCTGCATTGAAAAAAGAAAGATAAACAGTGTTGTTTTGCATCAGCAAGGCCTTGCCCTGGAGGAGATGCTTGGACCTCAGGAATGTGGATTTGTCAGAGGGACAAGGGGATAAGATTCAGCATGTGCTCCATCTGAAGGTTGTAACGTGTGCAGATGACATGACTCGGGCTCATGTAAAGTGAATCGGCGGTGTGAACTGGCCTAGGGAGTCTGGCTGGTGGAATTCTGCAGGGTTGTGCACAGGTCAGGCACTGTGACATTTAGAAAGGTGACTAACAGTGGGGAAGAGTACAAAGGCAGTGTGTTCTGAGCTGACCTGGCCCAAGGGCTGCCTGCAGCTAACTCACGGCATGGCAAAGTGCCGTCACTGCAGACTGGCCATTAGCTCTTGCCTGCATACCGTGCTGGCTGAAGAATGGGCACAGTTACAGGACACAGAAATTGACTTTATTGTCCTAGGCTGTATTGCACTTGGCCTTGGACATGAAAACAAATGGAAGGCTAAAAGCTTTTCAAAATATTCGTGAAACACCTAAATAAATTGTGTTTTTATGTAAAGGTAGATTTTACTGATATTATTAAGCGAAGATTAGGGTTTCTTTTTTTATTTTTAAACATGAGAAACAGGGATCATTAGTTTCTTTTTAAGAATGATAGTTAAGAAAATGGTTAATATTTGTTCTGCACTGATAAAGTAGACAATCAAAATATCAAGAGACACTTATTTCACAAATAAAAATGTACATGCAGTGTTGACATTCATTTTTATGCATGAATACGGAGAACATTGGGAGGAGAGAGAGTCATGAAAACAACTTGAATTCTCTGAGGCAGATTTTTAAAAAGGATTTTATCTGCTTCAGAGAAAGTTGTTATTTTAAAGGACTGTGATTTTCTCCATGGTGCTCTGTTTTGAGAACATGGATTTACTTGGCTGTTATATGCAATTGCTTGCCTTCTATGGCTCTCTAACAGCATTTTGTCATATATGCAAAAAGGAGGCAAGACGGTTTGTGAGATGGTGTCTTGTTGTTTGATTAGCTGTATGAAAGCTGCCTTGTCATGAGGAATCTTAATTGTAATAATTCTTTAGCAGAACTTGGTGGTACCTCTTGGGCAACACTACTATAAGGCTTTGCTGAGCCTTTGCCGAACAGGTGTTTGTTTACATGTCTGATCTAAACAGGAAAACAAAGGGGACCCTGTGCACAGCCTGGTGCTTCCTCTCACACAAATGAAAGGGAAGGGAAGATGTAAGCAGTTGGGGTTCATGGAAATGAGAGTGGGAATGAGAGTAGGTGTGAGTCAAAGTGAGGCAGCTGCGCCTTCCCTCTTAGCACGGTAACAGCTGTGTGGGGGTTGAAAAGAACCAGGAGGAGAGCTAGAGGGTGGCACTGGTTTTGGGTGGGTGGTCTTCTCTTTCTGCAAACCTTAGAGGAAATTGATGGGTAATTGTCCTGTCTGTGAGAAGATGCTACTGCCAGGGCAACCATGTCAATTCAGGTATAGCTAAGCACATGGGCACGGCACTGTGGCCAGCTGGGACCGTACATGGACTAAGGGATGCAAAGCGGCTGTTCTCTGCAAATGTGGATTAAAAGCTCTGAACAATTGGAAAAGCTCGGCAAGTAGATGACCTGTGAGCCTAGAGTAGATAGAATGGAAGAAGTCAGGTTGAATACTGAAGTGGCCTTTTAGAGGATAAGCTGAGTGTAGTAGGGACAGGGATCCTGGGAGGGTCTTCATTCTGGGTAGGAGCAAGGTGGGAGCTAGGGACTGAATCACGTGTGCAGTAGAGAAATGAAGAGAGTGGTACTTTTCCTTCATTAAAACATTGTTTTTAAGAATGTCATGGACTGAGATTTTCATCCTCTGTCACTTCTTAATGACTGTCCTTTGTACTTAATAAGACCATACATTGATAGAAATCTTAAACAGAAAGCAAAATCCAAACAATTACGGTACCAGCAATGACTTTGGAATTTTACCCAGTTTTTTCTCTACTTATTGAAGACAAGGGTGTTACCAGTTTTAATTATTCCTTGAAAAATGTATTCAGTTGTTCTCTTAGTCATCGGTTAGAAAAACAGGTACAAAACTGCCTGGGTGCACAGACACACAACTACAGAAAAATGTACTCTGTGGCTTTGTCTGCGAAACTTAATTTGACTCTGACTAATTTTAGGCTCTTTAGCGAATTTTATTCCCTAAAACTCATTTGTGCAGGAAATAAGGATATCTTATTAAAAAGAATTGATAGCACTAATTTTAGTGTGACTTTTCTCTTAGGGCATTGATCCTATGTGTTGAAATTGGCACCAGAAGCCAACTCTGTACTGTAGAATTAGTCAGCCAAGTTTTTTTGAATTGGTTTGGTTGCCAACATTACAACCACACATTGTCCAACTTTATTCTAAAATATAGTATGTATCATGGGCAGTAAGAAAGGTAGGAGTCACCTGTGTTTCATTTGTGAGGTTTGCAATGAGCAGGGTCAAAGCTCAAAGGTAAATATAATTTATATTTATCGTTTCTGTTTTCTAAAGTGAACACACATTGAGAGGCCAAATACATGCTTGCACGTATATGTGAATTGAACAGAATGTGTGCTCTGGGTGTCTGAGATTCCTTAAAAATTATGTGTACATTTTTGGTGTGTGTGTGTGTTTAATAGTGGCAATGGTGAAAATGAATTGGAGAGTTGTTTAATAAAAGAATCCCCAAAACATATTTTGGGGAAATGCGTGAAACTGCATATACATAAAACTCAATTTCCATCAGTAAAGAAAAAAAATATCATCCTTATTTTGACTTTTCCTGACTTGGTGTTTTAGAAGAGGAAGGAGTGAAAAAAGGGACAGCAGGAGGGAGTAGGGCTGGGCTGGATATGTTACCCTTTGTATTTCTCTTATGGTGAGGCCTGCACTACCTACCACTACAGTTCTGCCAAGTGCTTGCAGCAATTTGAATCTGTTTGAATCCTTAGTGAAAATAGTGTTTTTCTTCAGAGGAAATATATTTAAAATATGTACTGTCTTTGGTTCTGCGATGTTTGTTTTTGGTGTAAAAGTTCTTGGAAATATAGTAGGTGCTTTCTTGGTAAGCAAAGCATTCTAACATCTGAACTGTCTTGCCCTTTGTCTAGCTGTTCTGTTTACTCACTGCTGTGAGCAGGTTAGTGTGCCAGGAGCTGCAAATAAATCAAAGCTGAGACTGGTCTCTAATGATGGGAACACTAGGACCCTGCTTCTTATGTGATCCTTTTTACAGGGCAACTCTTATCCCTTAGGATAGTTACAGCCACTGATTCTCAGGCATAAGAATAAGTTCTAAGTCAATGCTCTAAACTGAAAAATGGAAGGGATAGACACAGTAGAAGAAAGAAGGTAATTATCCTGTTTTAAGTACCTTCCGCCCTGTGGTCATTTCAAATGTTTCCACTTGTGCAGAGAGGAAGTGTCTTTCTCCCCCGGAATGTAAAAATGTGATCAAGTGGAAGAGAACACTGGATCGCAAGCAACAGGGTCTATTTTTATCTTTAAATTAAAACTAAACTGATTTTTATCATATGTAAGAACTGCTTTTTATTTTTATTTTTTAAATCAAGTATTTTGACTGTTCTGAGTACAAATTAGGTAGCTTGTCAAGAGAGTAATGACCTGACATGCGAGTGACATGGACCCCCCGGAATAGCTGTATGTGAAGGTAACATTGCCTCCATGTTACTCACCTCACCTTAGATGACAAACTCAGTAGATGTTTAGGAGAAAAGCTTAGAGCGTAGAATTTTCTAGGCTGTCCATAAACTTTTTGATTTGATATATTAGAAATGATAAATTTAGCTCTTCATCTCAGTTCTGAACTTTTTCTATTTAGCTCAGCAAGCTGATTCTATTTCATTTTTTTCCCCTACTCAACTGAGAACATAGATTTGGAAATTAACTAGGTACTTGAGGCTATTTCAAAGATCAAGAAAGAGAATTTTGTTTCCATTTCTCATAAATGTAGTATAAAATGCAGAAAACAGGAGAATGATAAATGAATATGGCCATAATTAATTAAAATATTATATTCAGGACACAGAGGAAAATGTAGCTAAAGAGAAAAATCCTACAGATGCTCCAAATCTGTGAGGCTTCTGAATTAGCTGAATCCCCAGAGAATTCTCATTATTGACTAGAGGAAATTACATGGTATTCTTCTTTGCAAGGTTTGAAAATTTATTGAATTGCTACTAAAAGCTTCCAGAAGGTAAGGAAACCTTCCCAGAGGCAATTAGACTGCATTTGCTACTGAAATTTTCTAAAATTTTCCCTCGTGTGATGGGGATTTAAATGAAACTAAGGAAAATAAAATGTTAAAATAGATAATCATGGTCTTGCCTAGAATTAGTGCATACTTGCAGGGTTTGAGAATGGTGGTTGAATATAGATGTCTCAGAATATGGTTTATCTGCCAAATGACAGATGGTCCAAAGCCAGGAGAGAAAGGCTCAAGATGTAATCGAGGGTAAGGCTGATTCTGGAAAGAGCTGAGCAGCTGTTTAGTGGTTGTGTTAACAATTATCATTAGTACAGCCTCTTTTTTATTCTGCCACATTAATTTGTTATTGTTTTCACTTTTGTGATGACTCAACTACGTTCTTTATTGGAAAGGATGATATCTGCATACATATTCACTGAGTGAAAATACAATGAACAAATTAGAACTAAATATTTTTTTAGGTAGAGGGATACTAATGTTCTATATTACACATTAGTTAAAAAATTTGAGAATTGATTTTTGTTGTCCATAATATTGTTGAGATATGTCATCATGTTTTTTTATTAGAAACCAATTAAAAGGGACCCAAAGAGGTAAGTCAGAAAAACTTCATGTGGAGCTCATGAGTGGTCAGTTATGGCCTTTTAAATGATCAAGTATTTATCTATTTGTTTGTATTAAGGCAACTTTATTGACTTAAACAATAGAAATGCACATTTTCAAGTATGTATGAATGGGCTTTGGCAAATGTTAACTCTTGTGTAAATGCCATCACAATCAGGATATAGAACATTTATGTAACCTTCAGAAGTTTCCTTATGTCCCTTCCCACTCAATCCAGCTCACCTTGACCCAGGTAACCACTGATCTGTTTCCCATATGTTAGATTTGTCGTTTTGAGAGTTTCATATTAAATGGACTCATATGGTATGTATGCTTTTGTTTGTAGCACTATTTGCTTAGTGAAGTGCTTTTAATACACAGGTAAGTTATTTTGTGTTTCAATAGTTCATTTCTTTTTACTGATGACTAGTGTTTCATCATGTAAATATGCTACAATTTACCAATTGTAGGATGCTTGAGTTGGTTTGGCCCTTCCAAATAAACCTGTTTTAATGTTTTTTTTTATAGGTCTTTATATGGGCATATGTTTTCAATTCTCTTGGCTAAATACTTAGAAGTGACATTGTTATTTTATAAGGTAAGTGTTTTCCAAAGAGACTCTGCTATTTCATATATATTTTTCAGCAATGTATGAGATTTCCAGTTGTTCCACCCCATGCCAACACACGGCATTGTAAGGTTATTATTATTATTATTTTAATTTGCCGTTGTAATGAGTGCATAGTGTTATCTTATTGTAGTATCATTTATGCAAGAGGCCTTCTCTAAGGCCCAGGCTGGATTATGTGGTTCTGAATGTGCTGTCCATTTGGTGAGCACTAGAAATAGACAGTAATGATATATTTTCAAGGCAGTGGTATAAGTGCTATGGAAAGGACCTCATGAAAGGAGCGTTTTCGGGTGGGGAGTATATATCTATTATCCTTTACGACAGGGGTCCCCAAAACCCGGACTGCTGACCGATACCAGTCCATGGCCTATTAGGACCCCGGCTGTGAGCGAAGCTAGCTCTGCCTCCTGTCTCCCTCCACCCCAGTCTTCCACGAAACCGGTCCCTGGTGCCAAAAAGGCTGGGGGCCACTCCTTTACAATATGAAACATTGAAATTATACTTGCATGTATTTCATGCTCTGCATTCTATACATTGAAGTCATAACAAGGATTCTTAATGGTTTTCAATAGCCTCTAATCAAGGAAAGCAGGTAAAATGAGCAGAGGCCCTTGGGGGCAGCAGAGGACTACATACCAAGGAAGTCATGGGTTTGGGGTCACAAGTGTTTATGTAAGCAAAGGACCTCTGTCTGTCACCAGACAAAAGATTAAACTGTTTGCCCTTTTACTCCTCAATAGTAAATAAGAATAAAAGCTAAAGGAGTTGTATAAAAACCACATACTCAAACTCTTACAGGGGTGTGACAAAAACATACTTCTGTGAATGTCACCAGTATAAGACGAAGGGTGATTAAAGTGGGCCACCAATTTGAGAGTACCTGACTTCTCTGGAGGCATGCAAATACATGCAAATGAAGTGAAATGAGCTTTGCAAGGCAATTGGCTTGTAGCGTCTCTGTACATGTGCTGCTAATCCGTGACCCTAGGCTGTCATTTAAGGGGCAATGGGAGTGACTGCCTGCACTGAACCAGGCACTGTAATGGGTGCTTTACCTATTTTACACAATTGGACTCTCCGAAAAACAAAGTGGCATAAGTATTATTTTTCACCTTTAATCAACAAGGAAATAGAGGTTTAGAAAAGTGAAACAATTTGCTCAAAGTCTGGGCTATCCCCTGGAATGGGTGTTTGTGTGTGTGCGCAGGGGCAAACAATTTTTTTTCTGGGATCCTTTTAATATAAACAGTTTGAGACAGCTGAAATCACTTGGGAGCGATCCACTAGGCAGGCGGGCCCTGCGGCCCTAGAGGGAAACAATAGGTTGAGTGCTGGAGCTCTGTGGGGCATTTGGCTCACCTACATGTGGGAGATGAGATGAGGTGGAGGTAAAAAATTGGAAAGCTCCCTGAAGGGGAAAAACATGCTAGTCCTAAGTAATGGTGTGGGGAATTTTGAGGTGAGAGATTCTGGTGAATAGGACCCAGGACTGGTCTGGGTGTGGAACACCCTTCTTGGAAGGCTCTACTTCCAGGTACTGCGTGGCAGTCCTAGGCGGTTTGAAGGACAGGACTCTAAAGTTTAAGGCCTCCTAGGCACGGGCCCGGAGCAGGAGCCCAGACTGCTGGGTTGGAGGGAGGCCTTGCCCAAAGTTACCCAGCTGGTAAGGGTTCCAATATGAGTCTCTCTGCCTCCTGTGCCTATGATCTTGATTCAGAAACACGTCATTCTCAAGCCAATGTTAGACCAAACTTTAGAGAAAGTGCAAATCATCTTTACTGTGACTTCGTATTGTCTTCATAAATGTCCCTGGCCAGGATGTTAGTAGGAGGTGGGTACTTTAACTAAATTTTCTTCATCATTATTGTCGTTATCATCATTATCAGATGGCACACCTATCTATATGTGCATTAATGTGAGCTGATATATGCTTGCAGGAAATGAGGATTATGATAATATTGTCAATATTATTTTAAATTTACAATATTTTTGAGGATGAACTCATTTGTAAAGTATGTACACTAAAATATCCTGGGAGTATCTAATTTCTAAAAAAGGCTTTAATTTACAGTCACTTTCTAAACTTACTGTACCTGGACCACACATGTCTGTGGTTCCCACTTTAAGTATCTGATCTAACCCAATGTCTGGAGCTTCTCCCATTTATTCAGGATTACTGACTGCCATGCTCACATAATTTGCTGTTAAAATAAATGAATATATCCACGTGCCTTGTAAAGAATTCAGAGTGACAACTCTATCTTCCAAATAGGGGAAAACTAGAGAAGCCATGTCTTTGGTGGGAACTGCCTTTATTTTTTTCATTTCTTGTACAATTTAACAGAGACTTTTTGGAGATATGGCTCAATACTTGTGATAGAGGAGATTTCAATCCATAGAGTGAAGACTGGAGAGTGATGGGTTCCTGCGGTTGATATCTTTTCATGTTTGACTTATCCTCCCACGAATCTCCAGATGTGGGTAGTTAACCTATCAGTTACATATAAGAATATTTTCGTAATTTGCATTTGAGTGACTTCATCTGGATGCAGCTGGTGGGAGGGGTACAAAATACTGTTTGTGGAAAAAATTAATATTGCAGTGGATGTGTCTGCCAGATATTTTACATCTCCTCATTCATGTAATCATTTATATGAAACTTCTTTTAGTGGGCAACAACTCACTGTTGAGGGAATTCGTTTATAATAAACCACTTGGCTTATGTTACAATAAATTAAAACAGATCAATTTTCTTCATTCGTAATTCCTTCTACATCCTGTCAGAATGTTCCTTAAATGAAATGCCTATAAACATATCTGGCATCTTAAGGGAGAGAAAATGATGTGAACATAAATGTCAAGCTGCTTTTTAGGAAAAGAGATCTCCTTTCATGAATGGTCAGCTGAGGAATGGCATAATGAAGATCTAAGCTTAAGGAATATTTGAAGGGAAAAGTAAATATCCAAGATACAATATTTATATTTTTGATGAATCAATTTATATATATTTGAGTTTGAAAGATTGCTAGGTTCTTACCTCAAATTTTATGGAAAGAATGTTTCTGCTTCATAGGAAGTGTAGATAAACCATGTTTTATTTACAAAAGAAATAAGAGCTTAAGTGAGCATTACAATAGTGGAAGGCCCATTGTGCATACACCACTTCATAACCCTCATTTCCTGCAAGCACATATCAGCTCATATTACTGCATATAGACAGGTGTGCCATCTGTTATAGCTTTAGATGCCAGAAAACATTTCTGTGGGTTTTCTTGAATCATACTAACTCAGAGTGTCTATGATACTTGATAAACTGGCCAAGCAAGCTAAGAAGAGACTGAGTTTATCCCCTGACAAACATTTTTTTCCCCTCTCAAACATTTCCTGAGATCTTACTATCTTCAAAATCTCTAGAGGATTTACTGCCTTATTTCTCATTTGGAATTTTCATTCATACTAATGACCTTTTTCTTTTTTTGTGTGTGTGTCTTCCTTCTCCATATAATTAGCAGATAGTAGAGGCTAAGTAATGACTTGGGGGTTTGAATGGCTGGATCTATTTTTCTATGGTCAGAAAAATGAATGTAATTATTGGATAAAAAAGTATGACAGAGACCAGACTATTTCAAATGATTTCCAGGAAGGCGAAATTGTAAGATGAAGCATTACATTGTGGTTAGATATATAGAATACCAAGTGACCGATTGGTAATTATATTTTTTTGATGTCAGATTTTGACATGTACTTGATATATACAGTAAAAATAGAGAGACAGTAAAAGACTTGTAGTTCAGTAACCCATGAAATCCTTAGACTAGCAGATTTGACAAGACACGTCAAATATAAAGGTGCTATTAAATAATGTTAATGATCTAATCATAAAAGCAGCAAACATTAAAAGTAGATGGTTTGGGATCTAGGATATATATCACATCCTAGGAGGATTGTTTGTATGTTTTGTATAATAGCTATAAGCCATAAGAAAAGGAGACTTATAGCATGTTTGAATAAACTGATGTCTTAAGTACAAAGTTTTTTTAAACTAGGTGAGTATATTATTGTCAATATTCATTCACAGAAATGGGTCAGCTAACACATTTTAGAAACTTTTTTTGTTTTGTTTTGTTTTGCTTTGTTCATTGAGTCACTCAGTGTTCCTTGAGCAACACTGAGCAGGCAGTGTACTAGACTCCAAATGTATCTCACGATAGTTTTTTAATTGTTCCATGTAGCAATGCCTGAGAAGGCCTTGAATCTGATGAGTGCTTATCGTATGGTAGACGTTCAGTTAATACTCGGTAATGATGATGGATTTGAGGCCAAATATATTTTGAGAGCTGGAGTCTTTTTGTGAATGAGAGTAATAAAAATAATTAGTGTTTACTAAACACTTATTTCAGGTAAGATGCTAAGCATTCCACATAGATCTTTAAAAATTGATTTTTAGGCCAACCTTAAGAGATGAATATTGTTATTCATCTCTTAGATGAGTAAACAAAAGAAAATGAAAAAGAACCACCCAAAGCAATAAACAAAACTGAGAGCTAGAGGTATAGGGCAATATTGCAACTCTGAAGTGGAACACTTGAGCCCTGATTTGAACCAAACCTCCCTTCAGAACTCACTCTCCTAACCAACCACTGCACCATTCTGCCTTGCCACATGATGTTCCAAAGGTGTGGTAATTGCCATTAAAGACATATTTAAGGGAAGGGCCGACTTCAAGAAAAAAGAATGTTGAAGAAAGTGCACATGTGTGGAACATTTTGTCATGGTAATAGGATTTCTGGTTTTATGGAGGCTGACTTGATAGATACCAGCTTAATTAGCCAACTTCTTAGATGTTAATGTAGTAGTTAACTCCCTCTACTAGGGGAATGCCTCTGAAAATTATGTCTGTCTCTTGTCGCATCCATGCATCCTAACAAAATAACTGCATAGTAGTGAGGTTGTGTCTTTAATGTTTTATCCCATTTTCAAAAGTCATTTTCTGACCACTGAAATGAATGGAGTATGCTGGGAAGTGAGAAATGGTGTGAAAGGACAAATGATTCCATTTAGCTATAACCTTAGTGACTTGTAAAATACTAAAATGTGTAAATTTGTATCTTAGACTTATTCTTTATTACAAGCTTTGTCTCCTCTTTATAAAACTGATTGTGACTAGCTCTTATCAGCCCATCGGAGAGCAGGAAGACTCTGTTCCAGGGCTCTGATTTATCATGGCACTCATTTGAAGACGCAGGAGAGGCTCACCCTGTGGTCTGCCTGGAGCAAGGCTAGATTCCCTGTATGTGTAAATTGCCTACCCTGCTGTTCTTGCACACAGTCTTCTTCAGCAGAGTTATTATCCGACTTCCAGGGGTCAAGTACTATGTTTGTCAGGCAGGAAGCATATACCTTACATTATTTTTTATAGGTTAAAATTATTACTTGTAGGTTAAAATATGTAGAAATGCTCTACAAATGAATAGAATATAATGCTATCCTTCTCAAAGAAAAGTTTGGGGAAGTATATGTGAGAATTCTGTATTTTTAGTTTTTTTTCGAGCTGTTGTCAAATGGGAATCCGGCTTTTTATTTTAGAATACCTCAATTAGTGTCCTCCAGCTTATATGATATTTCCATTTTTATAGTCTAAACACTCTTGCAGATTTTACATTCACAAAAAATCCTCTTTTCTTTTGATATTTCACCAATTTATGTATTTCATTGTATTTAACTCTGCATCATTAATGCTCCCTAAATGGTACGTATGTTTCCTTTTTCTTGTCTTCACTCTCTTATTTTTACTATAGTAATTCACAGATTAGTTATATACTGTGTTGACAGTTTAATCATGATTATAATACCTTAAAGATTGGGTTAAACCCAAAAAGGTCAGAATATTTGTTTCTAAAAAAGCATTCTGAGCATCTTGTTACTTTGTCTGCTCTGTTCACTTGTGCTTAGATGCAGCACCATGTTAACGAGAATAGGATCAAAATCAGTCATATCTTGTAGAACAATTTCAAATTTTCTGCAGTTTTAAGTTTTATTTATTTACCTGCTGTAATAACATCTGATATTTTCTTAGGAAGCAGAAAAAAAAAGCATATCTTTTTCTCTTTGACAATAGCTGCCTTCCAAATCTCTTGTTTAAGTTTGTAGCGTAGATGTGAACCTGAATCATGTTTTACTTCAAAACTCTAGTATTCTGAATATTAGAGGTAACCTCCATGCCCCATAAGCTACTTACTCCAGTGACTTTTCCTTCTAACAAGCACCTATCTCTTACCATTTAGAGTCCACTGGTAATTTTACTTGGTTCACAGAAAGAGCTGGGGAAACCAATTACCTCAGCGTATCAGGGATCAGTCATGTGCTTTAATCATGTACTGTAATGCTCAAGCCATTTCTTACTTTGCACTGAATTGCTGTGACTTTCTCTCTTACTTGGACCACTCTAGAAAATGTATCCATGTCTGTCTGTTTTTATTGCCTAATTCACATTGGTAAGAGTGTGGCGTGATGAGGAGAACATTAAAAATTCCCGGCCAGTGTGGCTCAATTGTTTGTCATCCTGCCAACTGAAAGGTCACAGGTTAGATTCCCAATGAGGGTGCATGCCTGGGCTGCAGGCTCTTGGGGCATGTATGTGAGGCAATCAACTGATGTCTGTCACGCCAATGCTTCTCTCTGTCTTTCTTGCTCCCTGGCCCTCTCTCTAAAACATCAAAATTAAAATATGAAAATTAAAAAGAAAAGGGTGTGAGGAAGTCTGACTTCAGTGTTGGCTCTACCAATGATTAAACATTCGATGTTGATCATGTTGCTGACCCTCTCTGAGCATCACTGATTTCAATAATAAAATGTAGTTTATTAAACAATAATTTTAAAATGTTTATATTATATATTTTATGTTATATATGAAAGTATATAAATCTAATTTAATGATCCATTATGGATTCTGTATTACCTGTTATGAGTTTATATATTTTATATATGCTATATATTTTGTGATATATGTATTTTGTTTGTCTTTTTTAGTTTCATTTCAAAGTTGATGTTCATTATTATCCTGGGTGAGTCAATGTATTCATGCCTGTGCCATTTTTAGTCTCAGAAATCACTTTTGTTTTTCTATCAATGTCTTGGCAAGGGCCCTCAGCACTCCCTTGCTGGAATAGTCACTGCCCGTGACATACTAGTTGGTCTTAGAGAATACGTGCATGAGATTTGCACTAATCCTCAATATTAATTGGTTCCCCAGACTTAGAAGGCTTTTAGTTTAGATTCAGAATATCCCAAGGACAGTCTCTGAACATTGTGTTTAATGTTCCCTGTGTTCTAGGTCTAAATGTCATGCCAGCACAATGGCTAAAACATCCTGGTTACCCAGAAAGGTAAAACTAATTTTGTCTGGCTTATCAGCAAAGGCTCTGTATTAAAGCTAGCTCTCTCAGGTATGTAGGATACGTCAGTCACAGCTGGGATAAAAGTACATTCTAAGAAGGAGAACAGGCAGAGATGAAAAATCTCTATTGAGTATTCTATGCAGGAAATGGTGAAAAGTCCTTGGCAATAAGAGCATAGATTCTTTCTGTCTCAAGGAAAATAATTAGCTGGGGAGGGATCTGATTATTTCAATTTTGAGGGTTTAATGTTGTGATGATATTTTAAAGTTTAGTTATCAAATGTTATCCAACAAAGATGATTTTTTGATATATAAACACAAATATTATCAAATACTATGATGAAATATTAGAAATGAAAAATGAGTCACTACACATTTGAACAAGAAATTTTTAAATGTATATTTAAAGAAGACTGGTAAAGGTGATTGCTAGTGGGGGAGATTTTAAACATATCATCAGCCTCATAAACTATCTTATTTTTATTTGTTCTCTGATTTCTATCATGGAAATTTCTATTCATATTGAGATGAACATTTTGGATATAAATATAATATTATGACTTCAACTCTGATTCTTTTCCCCTGCAACAAACACAGCCTTTGAATCTTAGAATAGAACCTGCACTCATTTATATTCAGCAATTGGACTGCTGAATTTCATCAGTTGAGAAATCTGAGATGAAGTGGATGGCTTTTATAAGTTACAGGTGTCATGTAAAGGAAAGTCTTCTTTATCCACTGAATGATTGGGAAACATTCAGAAAACAATGTGAACTGATTTGCAAAGATGCAAAAATAATTGATTGACTAACAGATACTTGAGTTAAGAGGACATGTTAAATATTCATTGAAATAATTCAAATGAAGACTGATGAAGGGATAAATTCAAACCAAGAGGATCAAAGTAGTATTTTAGATATAGACAATGTAAGAGTTAAGAACAGATAGAGGTTGAGGAGTTGGAGAAGTTGAGGGAAACTGTGCAATGTCTAGCTTGGTTTAATGGTTAATGGTGATACTATTAAGTTGAATAAGTTGAAACCATCTATTGAAAAATGAAGTGTATAATGGTGATATAAGGGTTGAGGAAAGTAGAAAATGTTTGGAATAGCTTCTCTAGTTAAAAGAAATTGTAGCAATGGCAGCAAAAAATGAATAAAATCATATTTAGCCTCAAAGAGGTCACATCAAAGTTGGAAAATGGCTTGATATTGACACTCAAGTTTTCAATAACTTCTCATTGGCCACAACAGCAGTTTTCAATATGTTTACACCTGGAAACCTGTGAGGGGCAATATCCACATTCTAAATTTAATTATATCAGTCTCTGGCATACACAAAACTAACTTTATAATTTGTAAAACTGCATATTAGGTAGCTGTAATTTCTCTCCTTTCTTTTTTACACATCTAAGTGAATGAGTGTGATAACAATGATAAACTTATATGAGTTCTATTTCATTTTTAAGTACTTTAATCCCAGCTTTTATCATTTCAGCCATCATTTGAGTAAATTACTTATAATACACCTTTATAATACCGATCTTAACATTGAAAGTAGAACTAGTCTGTATAGAAAAGTTGTCAAATTTGTGGGCCTTGCAAACTAAGCTCTCCAAAGTCAAACCATATCTCAGATTCTATTTTCCAAAGACAATTGCAAGAGTATCTCTCTACCTAAGTGGATTTAAAGGACCTTTTCACTAAAACTAGTCTAATTTCCCTCCCCTAGAATCTGAATGTATTTATCATTTGCTTGCAACCGAAGAAATCACAAAGAGTGACAATACATGATTTCTAATGCTACATCATAAAAACACAATGCAGTTTCGATATCGTTCATTGGAACATTAGTTGTGCAATTTCAAACTGCCATATAAATAGTCCCAATTGACCCAAGATTGTTATGCTGTGAAGAAGCCAAAACTAGTACATAAGCAGAGATGGCATGGATAAGCTCTCAGACAACACGAAGAAAAAGATGCTTGGTTAGTCCCCACATGCTCCAGCTTCCAGTGGTCCAAGTGTAGAAGGTCTCAGCTGTGGTCCCATGAGAGAGCCCAAGCCATAAATATCCAGCTGAGCCTCTTCCAAATTCTTGACCCACAGAAACCATGGCAGACAATTGACTGGTTTTTGCTGTTTAAAATTTTCAGAACACTTGTTATGCAGCAATACTAACTGAAACAGAATTTTGGATTGGGAAGTGGAGCTTTGTTGAAACAAAACACCAAAACTAGTGGCAAAAGATTTAGGTGAAGTCATCAATAGACAGTGGAAGGCCCTGGAGGAGATTGTAAGGGAAAGTCTGAAGGGCCAAGAGGACGGTGTCAGTGGAAGCCAAAGGGTCTTAAGGAGGCTGTTAGAGAGGGCTACAGGAAAGTGAGGAAGGTGTTTTTGAATGCTGGGGAAAAGAAGACCCAAGTCATATAATGAGAGAAAGTTAACAAAACTGTATTAGTATGGAAAAAGAAAAAAGAAAATACTCTAAATGAACTTTAAGATATAGCTAAGGTTATTTCCAGGCATAATCCATAGGTGACATCTAGTTTTTTCTAGATAGCAATAATAAAACGAGAAGAGAGGAAGATGCATTAAAGAACTAATTGTTCAGTTTTAAAATGGAATTAGAAGAAACTGTAAAAAGCACAAAGGGTTTTGTTTTTTTAGACAGTAAAGGCTTCTCAAGATAAGAAAGGAAATACAAATGTCAAATCCAGGGAGAAATTATAAGAACCATCCCCTTGGTTCTTATAAACAAAACCTTGGAATGATTTCAGATAGAGCAACATTAGAAACTTTTTGCCAGACACCTTGGCCTCTAAGTATCTTAAGACCATATTTCATAGGACCTTTTAATTAAACAACAGAGCTTCTTCTACGATTCTTTAGCATATAATCCTACAGTTATATGGAAGCCACAGTAGAGAAGGGATTGTCTCGAAGAGATTATGGATATAACATGGCCACTAGTAACTCTTCAGGCTTCTCTCTTTATCACTTTTAAAACTACCTCTATGTTATTCTGAACTTGTACTTCCTTTGATAACTAGCATCTCAGGTTCATTTTGAATGATCTTGCCTACATAGAGTGAATCATTTGGACTTCAAGTGAAGATTTGGTCTTCTTTATGGAAAAATAGCCATAGGATTGAATCTGGATCCTACTGATCAAATACCGGATGCGTTACTTTATGTGAGCATTTGGGATAGAACAGGATGGCCCAAAATCTACTCATCTCCTTTCTGTCTTCAAGAAAATAACCATTTTTTAAATACAAAAGCCATATTTGCATTGATATTTCTAATTTGAAATTCTATTATTCTCATACTACTAAAATGATCTTCCTTTTTTCAGTGCTACACTGAACTCTCATACCAAAGCAGGTGTCCAATAACAGTGCTATTCTTAAATTAAGAAGTCTTCATTCCAGCTTTCTTCCAATTTCATCTTTTCCCCAAGGGTTTTGGAGTTGGCTTGAAGGAGCACATGCCCCTGCTTGTCAGGATGACCTGAACACCAAATGAGTGATGAGAGAACAATATCTTCATTTCTTGCTAAGGGAACACCAGAAATGTATAGGAATTTTGTGTCACAGCATAGTACTAAAGAACAGCAATAGATACAAATAAATACTAAGATTTTAACTATAATTTTGTTTTTTTAAGAAAAGACTTTTCTCTTTAGAGCAGTTTAGTGTTCACTGCAAAACCGAGAGAAAGGTACAGAGCTTTTCTGTACCCCTCTAACGCTTCACCTGTGTAGCCTCTCCCATTGTCAACATCACCTATCGGAGTGATTTATTTGTTATCATTGGTGAAACTGTATTGGCAAATCATAGTCATCTAATCTCTGTAATTTACTGTAGGATTCACTCTTGGTCTTGTATAGTCTATGGGTTTGGACAAATGTATAAATGACATGTACTCATTGTTATATTATCATATAGAGTGTTTTAAATACCCTAAAAACTCTCATTGCTCTGCCTTTTCATGCCTCCCCACAGCTCCAATCCCTGGACACCACTGATTTTTTTTTTAATGTCTCCATAGTTTTACCTTTTCCAGAAGGTCATAGTTGGAATTATACTGTATGTGGTCTTTTCATTTTTTCTCTTCCCACTTAGTAATAAGCACTTAAAGTTCTTCCATGTCTTTTCATGGCTTGATAAATCATTATTTTTGGTGCTGAAAAATATTCCATTATATGAATGTATCACAGTTTATCTAGCTGTTTACCTACTGAAAGACATATTGGTTGCTTCCACATTTTAGCAGTTATAAATAAAGCTATTTAAATATCTGTCTGCAGGTTGTTATGCGGGTATAAATTTTTCAATTCCTTGGGTAAACACCAAGGAGCACGATTGCTGTAGTGTATGATAAGGGCATTTTTAGTTTTGTAAGAACCCACCAGACTGTATTACAAAGACTCTGTACCATTTTGCATTCCCAACAGCAACGAATGAGAGTTTCTGTTGCTACCCCTCCTTACCAGCATTTGATGTTATCATCAGTGTTCCATATTTTTGACCATTCTAATAAGTATGTGGTAGTTTCTCCTCAGTATTTTAATTTGCATTTCTCTGATCATATATGATATGGAGTATCTTTTCATGTGCTTACATAGCATCTGTATATCTTCCTTGGTGAAATGTTTGGTAAGGTCTTCGGTCCATTTTTTAATCGGGTTGTTTGTTTTCTTATTGTTGAATTTTGAGTTCTTTGCATATTTTGGATAACAGTCCTTTAGCAGATGTTTCTTTTGTCAATATTGTTTCCTAATCTGTTGCTTATCTTCTTATTCTGCTGAAATTGGCATTCAAAGAGCAGAAGTATTTAATCTTCATGAAATCCAGCTTACTAATTACATCCTTCATGAATCATGCCATTGGTATTGTATTTAAAAAGTCATCATCATACTCAGGTTCATCTAGGTTTTCTCCTGTTTTATATTCTAGGAGTTTTATAGTTTTCAATTTTACATTTAGGTCTATGATTAATTTTGAGTCAATTTTTGTGAATGGTGTAAGGTCTGTGTCTTTATTTATTTTTACATATAGATATCTAGCTTTTCTAGCATCATTTTCTGAAAAACTTACCTTTGATCCATTGTGTTGTCTTTCCTCCTTTATCAAAGATAAGTTGACTTATATTTATGTGAGTCTATTGTTCTCTTTGCTTTTCAGTTTTATAGGGTTTTTTTTTGTTTGTTTGTTTGATATATGCTTTAGGTAAGGGATTATTTTCTCAGTTTTGTTCATTCTATGGATAAACCCACCAAAGATATTTTTCAGTTCCATTACAGTTTTTGATCTTTAGCTTGTGGTTTGTTCATTTTCTAGGATTTCCTTCACTCCGCTTATGCTGTCTATCTGGTCTTGCCTGTTCTCTCTGTTATTCATTAGAACACTTAACATATCACTCATAGTCATTTTAAATTTTTGCCTGATAATTCCAACATCCCTGCCATATTTGCTCCTGATGCTTGCTCTGACTCTTTGGTGCTTACTCTGACTCTCAAAAATATTGTGTTTTTTGTCTTTTACTATTGTAATTTTTTTGATAACCAGACATGATATACCAGCTAAAAAAAACTACTTTAAGTAGGTATTTAGTAACATGGTGGTAAGCTATGGGGCAAAGGGAAGAACCCTATTGTCCAATGATTGATTACGTCTTAGTTTTTAGTGAGCTTATGTCCCTGGCCTGCAAACTTCATAAATGTTTCTTAGTGTTCTCTACCCCTGTTAGGTAGGACAGGATTAGTTCTTTGTTTATTTTGTTTCATCATTGGGTCAGGAGTTTTGGATTTATTGAACATTAAATGTGTTTAAGTACAGAACCAAATTTGAGTCACTATCTTTAAGTATTGAACCCTTCATAAATTTGCATGATCTCTATTTCTTTAATGTCTCTAATTTGACTTTCTTTCCTTATTGTGGTGACTTTTTGATGATATCTATGCAAAACCAGATTTCTGACTTCCCGAACTAAAATGTTTGCCTTTTTT
The DNA here is from genome assembly GCA_004026545.1 of Mormoops blainvillei. NCBI lineage: Eukaryota > Metazoa > Chordata > Mammalia > Chiroptera > Mormoopidae > Mormoops > Mormoops blainvillei. The sequence goes on from PVJD01005108.1 coordinate 120,255, forward strand.
CTCTATGGAGCAATAGGCAGTTGTTTGTGGTTATAGGTGAGATGTTTGATAATATTGTGAATTTGTAAAAGCAGATTGTGCGATTAACATTTGAAATGAATATCTGTAAATTTTAAACCAATCTAGGCAGCTGGTAATGGTTAATTTACCTCAGCGCTACCTAGAAGAACATCAACAATGTTACCTGCAGTAAGACCTTATTAGATTTCAAAGCTTTTCTAGTAGAATAAATTGTGTTTCATTTCTAAAGATACCATCAGACTTGCATTCATCTATGTAGAAATGTTTGTATGTGTTACATGGGCAAACATTGACCATATTTTTCATTGACATCAATTATATTTAATTCAAGGTACATTTTAAATAATTAAGATCTTTAAATTGTACTACAAGGATGCTACTAGAAAAATAAATGCAGAGGAAACCATTCTAAGGCAGACATTGTCCTGCTTTACAGTCTTTGAAGAAGAGGTGAATTCTACTCCAAAGCTCCTTTATCCACCACAAACATAGGGACAAAGATTACAGCTTTGTTTTAATTGGTGATTTTAATATTGTGTGTACTGAGAGTGTTGAGAATAAAGTGGGGAAGGGAAGTTATTAAGTTATGAGTCCCCTTAGTTCCAGGAGAAACACTCACTCCAACTGGAGTGAAATCCTTTACTATAGGGAGAGTGTTTTGAAAACAACTGTATGTATGTGTGTGTGTTGGGGGTGGGGGTTGGGGGATGGTTAATAGGCACTTGCTTTTTTTTCCCAATGTATTATAATTTGTCAGACTGTCCATTTTCCCAGAATTATTTTGTATTTCCCAGAAAAAAAGATATGTTTCATTTACACTCTAGAAATTTAGGCATCATGAAGAGAAAGAATGTTTATGAAATTCTCTTTAGACATTTAAATCTTTAGTGACAGCTAAGAGGAAAAAGCAGCCACCAAAACGAATAGCTCTGCTTGAGTGTGTAAGTGCACCATGACAATGTATGGCTTCCTTCTGTGCCTTTCCAGGGTGTCCTCTTGATAAATCACAAGCAGCTCTTTGTCTCTATATGTTGGGAGGAAAGGATGGAAAAAAGTCATGCTCACTGATTCTGTTTAAAACAAGTCAATACAGAGTTTTTATTTTTAATTTAGAGGTAACACTTGAGTTAGTTTAATTTTACTGAGTTTGAGTTTTATTTCTGT
>PVJD01005109.1:0-121411 GCA_004026545.1 Mormoops blainvillei
AATTTGTTAGTTTGATTTTACCCAATTTAAAAAATCTATGTTTTAAGGTGAAGAATAAACCCTTTTATATTTATTGTGATCCCTATCTTTTGATTCTATTTCTGTCATCTTTTTCCTTAATTATATACTAAATGTTTAGAGATGGGGATTGTGGTTCTGGGCGGGTTCTTCCTTTTAAATATGTTAGTAACATTTATAGAATTTTTTCAACATTTGTACCTCTGATGATTTAAAATGTATATACCCTGTTTTAATTTTTCAGTTATAATAGTTACATTTAATTTTTCTGTTATCTAGATTTACTTAGTATCTATTTGATGAACAAAAGAAAACTTAGCCCAGTTTTATTTCCCTTCTTTCCTTTATCCCTGCCTCAGTTATCTCTCATTGTAGAGAATCTGGAAATTTAAATGCCAGTGTCTATTTATATAATTTTTTACTTTTTTCATCAGCAATATGCAAACTTTGGTTTAACTGAGTTTTTCATCATATTTTCTGTACCCTACATCTTCCTTTTCTTGCATTCTCTTTTTGTTATTAAACATAATTTCAGTCAAGGCTTTTTAATTGTCTGAATACTTCATTATCTGGAAATGTCTGTTTTACTTTTCCTCGAGGTTGTTAGCTTGATTGAATGACTCCAATTTCAAAATCATTCCTCTCATATATTGAAGAGAGTATTCCATGTTCACCTGGCAATGATTTTTGACATTAAAAATCTACTACCAATTTGCTTCTTTTGTAGATAACCTATTGTTATTGTCACTTATTATTATGGTGGTTTTGCATATGCATTTTAGCTCTGTGAACTTTCATGATGATTTCAGCATCATTCTTATTTCATTTATTATGCTAGGCACTTGACATTTGGTGTCATTGGCATTTTTTTTTCTTTTTCTCACTTAATTGTTGCCTCTCCTACACTCTCTCTATTATCTTCTTTTAAAATTCCATTTGACTAATCTTGGAATATCAGGTTCTATGTTATATGCCTCCTAATTTTTCTCTCACGTTTTCCATATCTTTGACTTTTAGCATTGAGGACTGTATTGTGGTCATTTATTTGCTGTCTATATCTATTCTAAAAATCAGCCTATTTTTTTCATGTCAAAAATATAAATATATAAATTACATATATTATACAACCTATACTAATTATAGTATAGAAACAGTATAGTATAGTACAGAAAATTATAACCTATACTAATATTCCCATCAAACATTAAATATTTTGTCATATTTTCTTGCAGTCATAAAGTAATGATAGACCTCAAGTCCTTTATAATCACCATCTTCTTAGTTCTCTGTCCTTTCCTCACTTGCTGAGATAAGTACTATTGTGACGGGGCATATCACCTCAAGCCACTTTTAATCACTTTTATCTAGGTATATATCCTTAAGCAATAAAGAGTTTGTGATTTAAACCCATACAACTGTCATTTTACTATATATTCTCTTGATCTTGCTTTTTAACTTAATATTGCATTTTTAATATCTAGTATTTTTATATAGTTCAATTGTTTTAAATACTATATGATACTCCACTGTATAGATTATATGAGTACATCATTTCATGGATTTTCCTAGGAGTTTCCTCCTGCAAGTTTTGCTGCTATACAAATAAAACAAACTATGCTTGCATAAAGTATAGACATGGTTTTATATTGCTACAGTTTTAGTAAATGTAGATTAAAGTGAGCATTCTATAAAATTATTGAATGTGTTATTCACCAGAGTTTACCCCACTGCCTATCTCTTCAAAAGTAGCCTTTTATGTTTTGGATATTTGGTTTTCTTCAGTCCTTATTCTGAATGCATCTGTTTTCTCTTTCCAAAATTCATCAACTTGTATATTTATTAAATTATTTACTATTTTCCAGTGTTGTTATGGGATGCTTTTATATATAGGAACATTTGTATGGCCCTTGCCAGTGTGGCTTAGTTGGTTGGAGCAGCATCCCGTACAACAAAGGCTGGGGGTTCATTTTCTGGTCAAGGCACATAACTAGGTTGTAGGTTTGGTCCCGTCAGGGGGCATATAGGAGGCCACCAATCAATGTTTCTCTCTCACTTTGATATTTCTCTCTCTGTCTTCTTCTTTCTCTACAATCAATAAATATATGTAAAAAATTTAAATATGCATTTTTTTCATATTTTTTTCAGCCCCATCATTTCTGTCTTCTGAACATAGCCACCCCTTTCACTAGGACTTTTATGACAACCTCTTAAAGATTGTTTCCTTTTCTACTGTTTCATCCTCCTTATCAATTTCCCACAGTGTTAGGGTTATCTTTAAAAATTATTAGTGATCTCATATCACTACTTTCTATCCTCAAAATTTCTCCATTTTAATTAGGCTAACATATGAATCTTTGCCCTCTTCTAACAGCCCCAAATGATGTCAACCTTGTACACTGTTCCTCCCATTTTATTTCCTCCCAACTTTCCCCTCACTTTCTTTCATCCAGCCATTGTAAGTTTCTTTTTGTTCCTCACATACTCTGAACTCTTATCTTAGAGGCTTTACACATACCATGCTGTATGCTTGCAGAACTGTTCTTTATCTTTTGCTAATCTCTTCTCATCATTATATCTCAGCCTAGTTGTATGTTTACAGAGGAGGAGCTCAGCAAACAAGTTATTTTCCTTTTGTCCACAGAGAAAAGACACACTGCTGAGTTTTTAACACAAGACCTCCTGACTTTAGAGTGAAGGCCAATAGTTTTTATGAAGTGTCAAGCTGGGCCTCTTCCTGATGGCAGAAAATTAGCTGCAAGTTTCCTTTTGTCTGTAGGGACCTAAATGGGAAGAGTCACCCTGGAGGAAACTTGGGGAAGGGCATGAATAAAGGGTACTGAATCTCAAATTTGAATACTGGAGTTCCGTCCAACAAGCAATGCAGATACCAGCCAGTGACCTGCAAGTGCCAGGACAATTGCCTGGAAGGAATAACAGAACGGGATTCAGTTGCGTAAGTCTATGCAGGTCTTGGGTAGTAAGATTCCATTACGAGGGGTCCAAAAATGCCTCAGGGCAAGTAGAAATTATATTTACAACTCTGACTATTCAACTTTGTGTTTGATCTTAATCCTTATACACATCATTAGCTAAAGTGATAATTTCAACGATTTTGTAAGAGCCCAGAACTTCTACAAAGGTCAAGTTCTCAACAAAACCTATTTTTTCAGTTATGCTCTTTGTTTATCACTTAGGACAACATGAACTGGAAATTCCCTTGGAAAAGGGGCCAGTAATTAGGCTATTCTAAGTTTATTTCACCTTACTATCATTTTATCCTGTATTTGAGAAGCCATAAAAGTACCTGGGATTATACTCATTATTTCCTGTTCCCCTCAGGTGACTTTAAAATGACTGCACCAGACACATATTACAGATCCTGTATAAGCTTTCAAACAATAAAGTTGTAATTTTACAATCAGCAGAGAAGTTACCCTGTTCTTGTTCTTCAATTAACTAGAACATTTGGGACTGGAAATCTTTTTGGAGCCATCCCTCATACCTAGTTAGTCTTGCTTGTCAGTTTAAATGCGAAGTCTCTGGGTGCCAGAAGAATGTGTCAACCCCGGAATGTGATTTTATGAGGAAACCCATTTAAGTTTTATGTCCTCAGTAGGGCAGTCATTATTTCTACTAGTAAAAGATTTCTAAATTGGCTTACAATGTCACACCTCACATCCAGAGTACAAGTGTTTTGGTGGTCTGAGCAGTGAATTGAAAAGGGTTAATAACAATGTCCATGGAGCTGACTGGCTTGCAAGCATGACATACTTTTGAATGTCAACTCAACTTGTAAAAATAACTTGGACTCTTAAATACTTAGGTCTGTATAATAATTTATAGACATCAGATTAGAATCCCATAGAGTGCTTTGGAAATGCATTTAAGGTAGACTTTATTCCAGGAAAATCTCATCATGTAAGTTTGATAGCTAAAACAGCATGCTAAATGTTCCAGACAATTGCCTGCTAACTTGAAATCTTGTACACTCAATATAAAAATTATGGTTGCTAAATTTTCAAGGAAAAAATATGTTTTTTTCTTCTTGTATTCTACACTGTATATACACTGGAAACCTATAGATCCATAGTAATAAGAGCAAGAATGGATTCCAATACCATCTGACCCATTCTCTATTTTCATTTGAGAAAGTTGAGGCCTGAAGGGGCAAAGTGGCTAATATACAGGTAGTTACCACAAAGCTAAGAATAGAACACAATTTTCCCATACCCACAGTTCTTTCAACTATACCCTGGGTCATACTGAGTCTAACTTTTCAAAATGTGTTTATGTCCAAAATGTAAAATTTCATTCATAGAATATAAACCTCTAGTTCTGGTATATCAGTTATAAAAATGAGAGGAATTATTTTTTCACTTAAATAAAGGTAACATAAATAAAAGTTTGAAAGAAAACTGTTATTTAACATATACTTAATCAGTAATAATCTCATGATTAAGAAGGAAAAAAAAACAACTGCCCCACAGTATGGTTCAGTTGGTTGGGCCTTGTCCCACAAACTGAAAGGTCATTGAGTCAATTCCCGGTCAGAGCACGTGCCTGGGTTGCAGGTTTGGTTCCCAGCCAGAGCCTGTACAGAAGGCAACCAGTCGATGTTTCTTTCTCACATAGATATTTCTTTCCTTCTCTTTCACTCCCCTTTCCTTTCTCTCTAAAATCAAAATTAAGATAAAATAAAACAATTTTTAAAAAGATTATTAAACAAAAAAGAAACAAAAAACACCAACTTATCATTTAAATTCTAATAAAATCAGAGTTTTAAAATAATGGATTTTAAGTATGAAAGGAAAAGAACATGAAAAGAGAGAAATCAATTAGACTTCAGGGTATACTTACTCAAATGTGAATAAGCATGTTTTTAACATGCCATATCTATGGAGCTGGAACAGGAACTGATAGAAAAAAACAAACTTGGAAGAAAATGGCTTCCTCATTGAATCTTCCAGTTCATTGGATTATGCTATCAAATGTTATTATTTAAAATACCATGCTGAACAATGTATAAGGCAGACAGAGAACCTTTGACATGTTATAGTTAAATAAATTAAAATTAAATGCATTCAATTATTCAACAACAAATCACCCAGCTTGATTTGGATTCAAACAGACTCAAAGACAAATCAATTTCTTCTTTAGCAAGGGTTTAGAATGGAGAGGAACCCACAGCAATGAATATCACAGAGGATATTTTTGACCACTTATAAACCTGTATTTTATTTTCTCTTTTTTATGATTCATTGAAATAAAAAGCTATCAATTTGAAGTGATAAAAACAAAACAAATTCTTCCCTTTTTTTATTTTTTTGGACCTAAGTTTAGGTTATCTGTGTTATTACACTTTTAAGGAAATAAGAGCTTGACCAAGTTTATTTTAACCTGAAACACGAGGTTCCATGGGAATTTTCGGAGAAAACTGTGGCTGTTTAAGAAAATATTGCTTCACGGTATTGACACCACAGGGAAGGGACTTTTTAAAGTAATCCTTTAAAGTATTCAAGTTTCTGACCCATCGCTGGGTCAAATTAGATTAAGGTGTAAATTCTGTAGTTCAATTTTCCACAATAGATGATATTAAAGAACAAAACAAAGAAAGGAAATATATCTAGAGTTTTTCGAATTCCTTTAATTTTATTCATTTTGAATTTTTCTACTAATTGAAAGTCATTCATATTCAAAATTATATAGCCTGATCTGATATACAAATGATGTCTTTTATAGAAAGAAGTATACCTAAATTAAATATATTTGCATATTATTAGTATATTAATTCATGGGCATCCGAAAACAATTTTAAAAATTATTCCTCTTTTCCTTTTTTTCTCTGAACCTTTCTTCTAGCCCATTAAACTCATGTAGAACCTGAAACATTAATATTATTTAAATAAGTGGGCTTTTTCCATTTATATATGTATCTTTAAATATTTTATTTATTTATTTTTAGAGAGAGGGGAACGGAGGGAGAAAGAGAGAGAGAGAAACATCAATGTGTGGTTGCCTCTCGCACTCCCCTTCCTGGGGACCTGGCCAGACGTGTGCCCTGACTAGGAATTGAACTGGAGACCCTTCGGTTCGCAGGCCGGCACTCAATTCACTGAGCCACCGCAGCCAGGGCTCCGTTAATATATTTTTAATTAAGTCGACATACACTATTATATTAGTTTCAGGTATAGAACATTGTACTTTTTGAATGAATGAATGAATGAACTCACATGTGTTCAAGTTTATTCTTGGAGAAGATGTTTGCTCAAATTTCCATGAGTAATATTTTCATTATTGTCTCCTCTAAGTTATCCTTTGAATTCAATCCACATAATTCACTCTTCTTGACTCAGATTTGTAAAAACAAATATAAGCTATGAAAACACATAGAGCTAAGAAAATAGGAACATTGAAAAATCCTTACCAGGGTTCAGTCAATAAGAACACAACAAGTATTTATTGAACATTTATTCTGTATCAAATTCTTTGTTTACATCCTTCCATAGATTATTTTATTAAATTATTTTTGTAATTTTAAAAGATTTTATTTATTTATTTTTAGAGAGAGTGGAAGGGAGAAGGAAAGAGAGGCAGAGAAACATCAGTGCATGAGAGAAACATTAATGGGTTTGCGTCTTGGCCCACAACGTAGGCATGTGCCCTGACGGGGAACCAAACTGGTGACTTTTTGGTTTGCAGGCCGATGTTCAATCCACTGAGCAACACCATCTAGGGCTTATTTTATTTAATTACTAAAATAACTTTAGTAGGTAGATACTGCTAAATATAGATATAATGAAACTGAGAGAGCTTAGGCAACTTGACAAATGTTACAGAGTTGGCAAGAGGTATAGCTGGTAAGTAGTAAATCTGGGATTTGAATTAAAATGGTATGATTCCAGCTCCCTAGGCTAGGTTCTATGATACTCCTTTTTAGGTCAGAGGACACTATCTCGGAGTGGTGAGGAAAGATATGGCAAACTTAGATGAGTTTCCTTTACATACAAGTTTGAGTTTTCTTCTCTTACATAGGATTAAAAAGCATCTGCAGAATATACCAAACTGTATCCAATGATTATTTAAAGATAATTAGAAAGCAATATGCACTGTCCAGATAAAACAATTATTTTGTTCAACATAATTTAATTATCAATTTACAATTTGTGTCTATTTTGATTTCTCTTCTTGCACTCATAACCTCTTCTTTAAACAGTAACAGAATGATTTTTTTAAGACATTAATCAGCTCTAACTGTGTGGCTCACTTGGTTGGAGCATTGTCCTGTACACCAAGATGTTGTGGACTCGATCACCAGTTGGGGCATGAATGGGAAGCAACAATGGATGTTTCTCTCTCATATCAATCTCTCTCTCTCTCAGATCAATCAACATATCAATAAATAATAAACCTGATTTAATTAACACAATTTAAGAATCCACTGGGTCAGACAAAAAGTATTATTATGACTAATTTACTGTCAATCATTTATGCAGATATATCAGTATTGCTTTTCTCATATTTTGAATGTTATAAGAAATGAGAAAAAAGGGGATTCAGACTTATTAAAAGAAAAAGAAATGTAATTACCTCTCCTTTAATAAAACTAAGAAAACACTATTATGCCACACCACATATTAGGAAGTACTTGCCAAATGTTTCAATATTTGAACCAAATTATAGAACACCAGAACAAATATTCACTTTGGAAATTAAGCAATGTACAACTTCACTAAACATTTGTGAGAAGCTCCTAAATAATATAACCAGGATTCTTTTGTTGGGAAAAAAAAACCAAAAAAACAAAACCAAAAAAAAAAAACAGAGTTATCAGTGGGCCACAGAGGAAGAGATGTGGGTCACTATTCACTATTTCCTTGCAGTAGAGCATTAGTGAAGGTGAACCTGTAAGAGAAATAACATAAACATGACATCTTCAGCTTAAAACAGCTTTGCCACTCTGAACTAAGGTGATTAAGATATAAATAATCATTAAATCAAAAAGCAAGAGACTTCTGATCTATGAGGCTTCATTATGAGGAATGATGACCCTTGCTAATGTAATCTGTATACCCAGAGAGGACTCAGATTAAATATACAGAGCAGAGGACACCACAAGTTATGTGAAAACATATTCTAAAATGTGCACATTAAAGAATAAACATCCACAGATGGTTATTTTGATTTGGAAAGGGAAGAACAAAGATTCATCCTACCAGATATTAAGATATATTACAAAAATAACTACACCAAAAAAGTAAACAGAGAAGAAAAAAGAAAAGGAACAAAATATACCCATGCACAGACATACAGACAAAGATGAGCAGAATGTAGGGATTAAAAGTGTGGATACTGGAACTCTAATGCTTTTATCTAAAACACAGTTCTGGTACTTACTATTTATGTGACCTTGGCCTAGTTATTCACCTATCTGTTACTCAATTTCCTGTTCTTTAAACATAGTGCCTTTTTTTGCGGTGAGAACATTTAAGTTCTAGTCTCTTAGCAAATTTCAAATGTAAATCATATAGTGCTATCAACTGCAGTTATCACATTTTACATTAAATCCTCAGGCCTTATTCATGTAGCTGAAAGTTTGTGCCCTTTACCAAGCTCTCCCTATTTCCCCCAACCTCCAGCCCCTTGCAACCCCTTTTCTACTTTCTGTTTCTATGAGTTTGACTTTTGGGTTTTTTTTTAGATTCTACATGTAAGTGATACTATGCAGTATTTGTCTTTGTCTTTCTGGCTTTGGCTTATTCCACTTGGCATAATGCCCTCAAGGTAAATATGTGAGGTTATAGATGTATTAAAAACTAGATGGAGGTGCCCTGACTGGTAGAGCTCAGTGGGCTGAGCATTGTCTCAGAAACCAAAAGGTCACTGGTTTGATTCCTGATCAAGGTACATGCCCAGGTTGTAGGCCAGGTCCCCAGTTGAAGGTGTGTGAGAGGCAACCAATAGTTGTTTCTCTCCCTCTCTTTCTCCCTTCCTTCACCTACCTCTAAGAATAAATAAATAGGAGGATCCAAGATGGCAGAGGAGTCAGTGGAAGCTACACTAACCTCCTCCCAGAACAAATCTGGAATTATAACTAAGCTGTAGAGAAATCATCCTGAAAAACCAACTGAACACTAGCTGGAGAGAAGCTATAAAACCACAGACAGACAGAAGAAACCACTTCACCACAACAAGACTGGTAGGGAATGTAGAGGAGGCGTGAGAGGGCTGGCTGGGCTCCCATGGGTGGCAGCTGAAGAGCCAGAAGGATATTTCAGCATCTGGGGGCTTCCCCCTGAGAAGTATGGAATCTAAACCCCAAGATGGGTTCCCCAGCTTATAGCACCAGAGCCTGAAAGCAATCTGAATAACATCCAGCTGTGAAAAGCAGTAGGGTTTCTGTCTGCCAGAGAGAGAGAGTTGGAGATTCAGAGAGCTTCTTAAACGGTCAACACACAATTTTTTTTTGCAGCCACTCCCCCTGGGCTCTGGCAGAGGGAGGGCAGAGTGAACTAGGGATGCTTGAAGAGAATCTGAGGTTGATGGCTCTGGGGAGAGAATGGAAGGAACAGTTGCCAGGATTCCGGTGCTGAGTCATCCCCATACTGCAGAAGCCACCTTTCTCAGGCAGAGCACTCCTCTCTGAATAGCATCAGCCTGAGAGGAAATAATAGCCCCACCCAGAGGAATTACTCTGCCCCACACTGTGGAGCTTAAACTGGACTGTTGATTACAGCTTGAGGCTATATCACTAATTAGCTTAAAAACTAAGATGGATCTCTAGGAGCTCTATGAGACTTCGGCTGACCCTCCCCAGGGCCCAAAAGCTGGCCTTGTTGCATAGCCTGGCTCTTTCTACACACAAATAGGCCCAGCAGAGGGAGCCACAAGCTGCGAATCACTGATAGCTCCAAACAGGTTGCCCAGGGCCACTCATAAGCATCTGACAAAGGACTATACCAGAGTCTTTGCAGATCCACCTAATATACAGAAACAAATGCAAAGAAGCAGCCAAAATTGGAAGACAAAGAAACAGACCCTAAATCAAAGAACAATAAAATTCTCCAGAAGAAGAGCTAAATGAAATGGAGGCAAGCAATTTATCAGATAAAGAGTTTAGAGTAATGATTATAAGGATACTCAACAGCATGAAAAGACATATAAACCAAAAAAATGACCACTCAGAGTTAAAGAATGCAATATCTGAAATAAATAATATACTGGAAGGAATAAACAGTAGGTTAGATGAAGCAAAGGATCCAATCAGTGGTTTAGAAGACAAGATAGGAAAAAACACCCAGGAAGAGCAGCAAAAAGAAAAAAGAATTTTAAAAAATAAGGAGAGCTTAACATACACTTTGGACAACATGGAGCATAATAATATCTGCATCATGGAAATACCAGAAGGAGAAGAGAGCAAACGAGGGATTGAGAACCTATTTGAAGAAATAATGAGCAAAAACTTCCCTAACCTAGTGAAGGAAAAAGACACACAAGTCTAGGAAGCTCATAGAGCCCCAAACAATTGGGACCCAAGGAGGCCTACACCAAGACACATCATAATTAAAATGACAAGGCTTAAAGACAAAGAGAGAATCCTAAAAGCAGCAAGAGAAAAGTAGGTAGCTATATACAAGGGAGCAACAGTTAGTCTGTCATCTGATTTCACAATAGAAATATTTCAGACCAGAAAGGAGTGGCCTGAGATATTCAAGGTGATGAAAAGTAAGGACCTACAACCAAGGGTACTTTAACGAGCAAGGCTATCATTTAAAATCAAAGGAGAAATAATGAGTTTCCCAGACAAGAAAAAGTTAAAGGAGTTTGCTAACATCAAATGACCAATAATGCAACTAGTGTTAAAGGGCTTGCAAGGAGGAGGGGTGGGGGAAGGAGGAAAAGTCATTTAACAATAAAATGGCACTAAATATGTATCTATCAATAATCACCTTAAATATATATGGCATATATGCTCCAACCAAAAGACAGAGGATAGCAAAATGGATAAGAAAACAAGACCTATATATATGCTGCCTCCAAAAGACCCATCTCAGATCTAAAGATACTGAAAGACTAAAAGTAAAGGAATAGAAAAAGATATTTCATGCAAGTGGAAAGGAAAGAAAATCTGGGGTAGCAGTATTTATAGCTCACAAAATAGACTTTAAAAGCCTATTAAGGTAAAGCTTATAGTAAGAGACAAAGAAGAACACTACATAATGATAAAGGCAACAATCCAACAAGAGGATATAACCTTAGTAAACATTTATGCACCCAACATAGTAGCACCTAAATATGTGAAGCAAATATTGATGGACACAAAGAGAGAGACTGACAGAAATACAGTCATAGTCTGGGATTTTAACATCCCATTGACTTCAATGGATAGATTTTGCAGACAGAAAATCAACAAGGAGACAGCCACCTTAACTGACACACTAGACCAAATGGATTTAATTGATATCTTCAGAACATTTCACTTCAAAGCAGCAGAGTATACATACTTTTCAAGTACACATAGAATGTTACCTAGGATAAACCACATGTCAAGACACAAGACAAATCTCAATAAATTTAAGAAGACTGAAATTATATCAATCTTCTCTGACCACAATACTATGAAACTAGAAATCAATCATAAGAAGAACACTGAGAAACACACAAAGACATAGAAGCTAAATAACATGTTGTTAAACAATGAGTGGCTCAACAGTGAGATCCAGGAAGAAATCAAGAGATACCTTGAAGCAAATAAAAATGAGAACACAACAATCCAAAATCTGTGGGACACTGGGAAAGCAATCCCAAGAGGGAAACTCATAGCATTACAGGTCTATCTCAAAAGACAAGAAAAGCTCAAATTAACGATCTAACTTTTCACTTAAGGGAACTTGAAAAAGAACAACAAGCAAACTCCAAAGTTCATAGAAGGAAAGCAATAACAAAGATCGGAGCAGAAATAAATGAAATAGAGTCTAAAAAAAATGATACAAAAGATCAGTGAATCCAAGGGCTGGCTCTTCGAAAAGATAAATAAGGTTGACAACCCTTTAACCAGACTCTACAGGAAAAAGAGGGAGAGGGCCCAAGTAAATAAAATCAGAAATGAAAGAGGAGAAATAACTGACACCAAAGAAATATAAAGGATTGTATGTAAGTATGAACAACTATATACCAACAAACTGGACAACCTGGACAAAATTGATAAATTCCTAAAAACATACAATCTTCCAAAACTAAATCAGGAAGAATCAGAGCATCTGAATAGACAGATTACACCTAGCGAAACTGAAGCAGTAACCAAAAACTCGGAAGGAACAGAAGCCCTGGACTGGATGGCTTCACAGGTGAAATCTACCAATTCTGAGAAGAACTAACACTTCTTCTTCTCAAACTATTTCATAAAATTCCAGAGGAGGAAGGTCTCCCAAACTCATTTAACGAGCCCAGCATTATCCTCATTCCAAAACTAGATAAAGACACTGAAAAGAAAGAAAATTATTAGCCAATATCTCTAATGAACATAGATGCTAAAATCCACAACAAAATATTAGCAAACCAAACACAGCAATGCATCAAAAAGATCACACTTCATGATCAAGTGGGATTTATCCTGGGAATGCAACACTGTTACAACATTCGCAAATCGATAAATATGATTCACCACATAAACAAAATGAAGAATAAAAACCACATGATCATATCAATATGCAGAAAAAGCATTTGATAAAATCCGGCACCCATTTATGATAAAAATTCTCAGCAAAGTGGGATGAGAGGGAACATACCTAAACATATTAAAGGCCATATATGACAAATCCACTGCCAGTATCATACTGAATGGGCAAAAACTAAAAGCATCCCACTTAAGTTCAGGAACAAGACAGGAACGTCCGCTTTCACCTCTCTTATTCAACACAGTACTGAAATTGTAGGCACAGCAATCAGACAAGGAGAAATAAAAACCTTCCAAGTTGGAAAGAAAGAAGTAAAACTGGTATTATTAGCAGATGACATGATAATTTACATAGAGAACCCCAAAGATTCCACCAAAAAACTACCAGAACTAATGAATGAATTGAGCTAAATAGCAGGATATAAAATTAATATTCAGAAATCAGTTGCATTTTATATGCCAAAAGCAAACTATCAAAAAGGTAAATTAAGAAAACAATCCCATTCATACTTGCTACAAAAAGAATAAAATACCTAGGAATAAACCTAACCAAGGATGTAAAAGACCTGTACTCAGAGAATAATAAGACGCTGAGGAAAGAAATTGAAAAAGATACTAATAAGTGGAAGCATGTACCCTGTTCCTGGATTGGAAGAATTAACATCATTAAAACGTCCATGCTACCCAAAGCAATCTATAGATTCAATGCAATTTCTATCAAGATTCCAAAGACACATTTCACAGAACTAGACAAATATTTTAAAAATTTATATGGAACCACAAAGGGCCCCACATAGCAACAGCATCCCTGAGAAAGAAGAACAAAGTTGAAGGAACCAGACTACCTAATATCAAACTGTAATACAAGGCCATAGTAATCAAAACAGCCTGGTACTGGCACAAAAACAGACACATAGATCAATGGAACAGAATAGAGCTCAGAAATAAACCCACACCTTTATAGTCAATTGATATTTGACAGAGGAAGCAAGCACATACAATGGGCTAAAAATCATTTATTCTATAAATGGTGTTGGGAAAATTGGACGGGTACGTGCAGAAAAATGAAAGACCACTTTCTTACACCACACATAAGAATAAATTCAAAATGGATCAAAGACTTAAATGTTATATCTGAAACCATAAAAATCATAGAAGAAAACAGAGGCTGCAAAATCTCAGACATTGATCACAGCAATTTCTTATTGAATATATCTCCCTAGGCAAGGGAAACAAAAGAAAAAATAAATAAATGGGACTACATCAAACTAAAAACTTTTTGCATAGCAAAAGAAATCATCAACAAAATAAAAAGACAACCCACAAAATGGGAGAACATATTTGCTGATACATCTGAAAAGGGGTTAATATCCAAAATTTATAAAGAACTTACAAAACTCAACACCAAAAAACAAACAACCAAGTTAAAAAATGGGCAAAAGACCTGAATAGACACTTCTCCAAAGAGGGCATACAGATGGCCAATAGACATATGAAAAGATGCTCGACATCACTAATCATCAGAGAAATGCAAATAAAACCACAATGAGATATCATCTCATACCAGTCAGAATAGCTATCATCAATAAATTAATAGACAACAGGTACTAGTGAGGATGTGGAGAAAGGGGAACCCTTTTGCACTGTTGATGAAAGTGCAGATTGGCGCAGCCACTGTGGAAAGCAGTATGGAGATACCTCAAAAAATTAAAGATGGATCTGCCTTTCAACCCAGCAATCCTACTTGTGGGAATATATCCGAAGGAACCCAAAACACAAATTCAAAAGAACATAAGCACCCCTATGTTCATTGCAGAATTATTTATAATTGCCAAAATATGGCAGCAGCCCAAGTGTCCATCAGTAGATGACTGGACCGAAACACTATGGGACATTTACACAATGGAATACTAAACAAGAATAAAATTGGCCATAAACAAGAAGAAAATTTTACCCTTTGCAACAGTACGGATGGACCTGGAGAACATTATGCTAAGTGAAATAAGCCAGTCAGAGAAAAACCATATGATTTCACTCACTTGTGGAATCTAATGAACAAACTGAACAAGGAAAATGGGGACAGACTCATAGATAAATAGCAGGATGACAGCTGGGGGTGGGGGGAGTAAGGGGGTAGAGGGATTCAGCAAAAAGGATAAAGGACCCATGCTCATGGACAATAGCATTATGATTGCTGGGAGGAAAGGGGACTAAATGGTAATGGAAAAAATACAGTAAAGATTAAAAAAAATAATAAATAAAATCTTTGGGTAAACAATTAGATGGAGGGATCCTTTCACATTATATACGTATATAAAATCACCACTGTATACTTTAAACTCCTTACACTTTTATATATCTCCTTGATAAAGCCAAAATTTTAATAATCTATATTACAAACAAAAAATATAACATCTTCTTTATTGAGTTGCCATGAGGGTTAGTTGAGTAAAGTACTTAGAACAGTAGTGGGCACAGGGTAATTGCCCAATAAAGACTAGTTATTATTAACACATTCCAGAAAGGAAGTTCTGTATACCTTAGTAGATGGTGTAGTGGACACTCATTCACTGTCTGGTAAAAAAGACATTAAGAAGTCCAGGTGAATTTTTAAATATTAAATATGAAAAATAAAACAGGAAAGCTAATAAAAGGATTTCTTTTTACATTTTTTAAATATCTGTCATAAGTTAAGCATTTTATAAACTTGATTACATTAAAATTCATAATTTATGTTCAAGGCAGATATCATAGACAAAGGTAATAAAAGTGTAAATATGAGGAGAGGATATTTATAACATCTAATATTAATAATACCTTTAGACGCTGAAAAGGCATGCAAATTTATTAATATAAAAATCCAGAAAAATAATGTTCCAGAATAACTCTAAATGGAAGAAGTTATGCTCTAAAATCTGTGAGCACTGAATTCTTTAAACATAAATAAGATTAAACACTTCTGAGAATTAAGATTATCAAAGAGGATGTAAAGTGGTGAATCTTTATAACTGTTATAATAACACTAACTAAACATTGAGATGATGGAAGCAAGCAGAGAAAGTAGAAAGACATATGTAATTAAATCCCTCATCCTTTAAAACAGGGAGAAAATTAGATGATGCTCAAAGCTTGCAAATTGGAAGGGAATTTTCATTAAAGATTAATTGTAATCTGCATATAACTACCCAAATTATCAGAAAAACATGAAAACAAAAGTGCATAAAACAAAGAAAAATGTAGATTATAAAGTAATAGAGATAAAAGTAAGCACTGACCAGTGTGGTTCAGTTGGTTGGGTATCATCCCGCAAAACCAAAGGCCACCGGTTCGATTCCTCGTCAAGACTGACGGTTTGGTCCCCGGTAGGAGTGCATGTGAGAGGCAACTGATTGATGTTTCTCTCTCATGTCCATGTTTCTCTCTCTTTCTCCTTCCCTTCCTGTCTCTAAAAATAAATACATTTGTAAAAAATTTTTAAAGCTTTGAAAACAACTATAAAACTTGAAATCAGAAATATGGAACATGTTGCAGAATTTCCAAAGCCTGCCACATCTGTAGTATTATACACATTTTGTAGCTCACATTATACGTCTATGCAGTATCTTCCATGTTTCCTACTCTGTAGTCAGCATCTTGTGAGCTGGTGTGATGTTTGACTCATCTTTGTTGCCAGGGTCTTTGTGCAAATTAGCCACTAAAAAACAAATCATTGATTTATAATTAATGTATATATTTAGAAGCACACATGTAAAATACTTTAAAAACATAATTTAGGGTAGATTAAATCCTATTTGTGATAATAACATTTTGAGGAAGTTTGAAGAACAATGAAGAAAAACATGTTAACCTTTACCTGAGGAGTTCAGTTTAGGGTCTCAGCAGAAAAAAAAGGCACACTCAAATTGAGTCGTTGGAAGAAGGTTTCCAAAAGGGTTTTGGGGTAAAGTTATGGGCCTGGTGTAGGGAAACTGCAAGAAATAGCTCAGTACTATAGGACTAACAGCAATGAAGCACTGTCAGCGCCATGAGACCTGTGGGAATGAAGGATCAGTTCTGAGTAAGAGAGACAAAAGGACACTTGACAGAAACTGTGACCTTCCATCCAGAGAGCCAACCTATGACAACCCCTGAGGAAGACTTACCATGGGGATAAAAGCCTGACTTTACTTCCTTTCCACTGATAGTATCTCCTGCAATGTGCCTGCCATGAGTCAAAACCAGCGGAAGGCTACAGTACAAAGGAGCCCCGGTTGATGCAACTTACAAGGTCAGACTCCTAACCACAGAGGAGGTGAGTGGAGGTTCAGGAGCAGCAAACAGAAGACATCCAGCATAGAGGCTCTACTTCCTAAACTATGAGAACATGGTCCATGGAAATTTTTTAAACACAAATAAATATTTTTTGTATTAATAAATACTGTGCATTAACTCTGAGCTTCTATTTGACTCGGAATTACAATCTCTACCTTCTATGTATCTAATATCTTTTAAAATAAAACAGAGAAACTAATGTATGCAATCAGATGAGCTCTCAACCACGGGTCTTATTTTGTTTTCCCTGGTTTAGAAAATTGAGTCTATGTTTCTGGTCAATAAAAACTAAGTCATGAGTGACTGGGATAGTTTTCTATTCAGCCACAACTTTCTAGCCAGCCAATTCTCACTGCAGCAAAGAAGGATTTATTTCTCTACAGAGCAGGTCCAAAGAAGCACCTAAAGAGTGTCTTCTCTGTCAGCTTATAAGGTAGCCAATTCTTTGGTGCTAAATCTTATATTACGTTTTTTAACACATCATTAATGAGGACTGATGTTTTAAATTTGAGGACCACATATTTTGTAGCCAAAATGTGCTCTTGACCTTAAAAGACAGATCAAACTTCCACTGTACTGTAATGCTTTTTTCATTCAGACACTTATTTTGGGATGCATTCTTTTTATTAAAAGACTTTTTCAAATGAATTGAAACACTTTCTTGGTCTCTCTTAACTAGTTCAATCTGAGCTCTGCAGAAACATTTTCAACTGGTGTGAAGACAGGCAGAGAGTGTAGGGTAGAAGACACTGTCACCAAAGAATTGAACTTCAGGTCTCCTGTTAAAAAGAGGCAACATGCCATAATACCTGGTTTGTTTTTTTGTTATCTCCTCTCATTTTTACAAGAATTCACATAAATCATGTGCCCAAATATGGTCTTTTGCAGAAGAGTTTAGAGATTATAATGTGTTTTCATATTCTAGTCATTATCTTTTCTATCTACCCAGTCACGATTTCAAATCTTCTATTCAATACTGTAATTCCTTACCAGCTGCCTTTACTCTCCGCTACTCTGGTTTATCTCCTGGGATGCAGATCGGAAGAGTTAAGAGATGCCTGAATAGCTTAAGTTCCTGACATTTATATCCCCACACTGAATAGTCATTGGGTGTGAGAGACTCTAGAAATGTGTGCAACCTTGGATAAGGGCGCTCTCCCCAGCTGAAGCTGGGGTTTTTAGTATCATCACTCTCTCAAAAGTGGATTTCGGTGACATATCTATTATACCAATAATTCACCTTATCTTATCACTTTACTTCTTAAATAACTCTCAAGTAAATCCACTTCTTTATGTCCTAACTTCTACTTCCCTAGTCCATCACTAACACTTCCCCTTACATACCAGCTTTTTATTATACCCAGTATATTTCCCTTCTAATTCATTTTTTCATCAAACTGTGTAATATTTATAAATCATTTACTGGACCACCTTTCTTCTCTGCTTAAAAACTTTCAATAGAGTCTTATTGCCTTTATGATAAAACCTCAGCTCTTACTATGACCAATAAGGCTCTAATGATCATTGCTCTGCATCGCTCTACTTTTAACATCCTGGAGCCAGCCATGCATCCCCTCCCTACCCTCTGGCAATGCCTGACTGTACCAAGCCTCTCAAGAGCACCTCATCCTCACCTCTCAGATTTTTCATACATTGCTTTTTTTCTTGGGAATACACATCACTCGTCTTCATTGTTATGGCTTATTAGCTTTCTTGTCCTAAGAGATGTATTTCCTGAATCCTTGTAATATGTTAGAGCCACTCCTTCTGCTCCCTTGACACCTTTTATTTCCCCTATTGTGAAAATTTTCTGTCATCAAAATGGTTTACAATTTTATCATTATTATTTTAATTTCTATTTGTTGCTCGCTAAATAATGTCACGAGGACAGAGCTTGTCTTTGACCTAATAACCAACATGGGCCAATATCAGGCATATAGTGTCAATAAATATTTGTTGATTGAATGTATGAGGCTCATCTGAAGTGGTTGTCTAAGTTGATCCAGGAGAATACGTCAAAATTTCTGAAATTTTGAATTATAATTCAATAATGATGACATCCTACCTTGATAGGATCATATGGAATTTTTAAAATCTTTTTTCTTCATAAAAATTGGACCAATTTATAGCAATGGTTTATAAGAACAGTGTATTCTCAGACTTCATCTGTTTGCACATTAGTATATTACCTATTACTTAAGGTTTTTGGAGGATTAAATACACTCATCTATAAAGCATTTAGCATAGTAGACATTCAATAAATGTTAGCCATTATTTTATGCTTAATAAATTGAATGAACTATTTTACCTAGTGTTTTATTACATAGAGAGGCCTCTTTATTAACTGATGTGTCACAAATATTAAAACTTACAATCACACTGCCCTTTAGACTTTATCATTTTATATCTCTTACCTTATTTAAATATTACAACCATTCTGTAAATCATACGGGACATGGATTACTAGCCTACCTATGACTCAGTTCTCACCTCATTGAAATAAAAAAAATGACTGGGCCAAGGTAGTAAGTCAGATAATGGTAATTAAAAGTTAAAACAATGATTTAAATTTGTATATATGTATATATAAATATGTATATATAAGTTTGTATACATATGTATGTAAGTTTGTATATATGCATATATAACAAATTTGTATGCATAAATTTGTACCATATATCTATGTAATATAAATTACTATTCAAGAAGTTTTATACTAGTTCTTGCCTCCACTACTTCAGGTCTCTATATTAGATTCAGGAATATAGTTTTGAAATATCTAATATATGCTAATCCTTAAAATTTTTCTTGGAAATTAAGTGAGCTTTATGTATATTATGTATATGATTGACATAATAATATGTGATTAACCAAAGCACAAAGAGAATAAACTGTATTGGGGATATTTACATTAATGTCTTTTTAACATTTTCTGGTTACTGAAATAGACTTACTACAAATCCTGGTTTTGCTTTGCTTTATAATAATATACAGATAAATTGTTCAGAAATAAATATAAGTTTAATGGAGACTTTATGGACAGCTTTATTTTTATAAGTTCAGTCTAAAATGTTATAATAATAGTAACAAATAAGTAAAAAGGGGAAAATACAAACTAACACAAGGCATACCAAAAACAAAGCATAACACCTAAAATATTTTGCAATAAGTAGGCTCTTATTAGATATTCTGGGCCAAAGTAAGAAAAATAATGAAGTTGCAACATAACAAAACTTTCTTAAGAAATTTCTATCATTGGGGCCTGGCAGCTGCTATTAAATCATCGTTCTCTCTTTCTCCTTTTTTATTCTCTTTCTCTTTAATCATCTCTCCTCCTCCTCCTTCTCTTCCTCTTTCCAGATAGCTTCCCCCTTTTTTATGTAAGATAATTTAGTTCTATTCATCATCTTCCTTAAGCAAGAAATGTAGCTGATATATTTAACCCACTTTAAATTGGGACAGTAGACATTTTAAATGCTATAGGTATACTTACAAAGCTTTATAATAATATAAACTTTCCAAAACTATTGTGTGACATTAGTGTAGATGGAAAAGGCTGTGAGTTTGTCTAAGTCCCAGAGCGCCACCTCTTTCTCAACCACTATAGAAAGTATATTGAAATGTTTAGGAGTGTAGATGAGATCATTCATTCATTCATTCATTCATTAAAAAATATATATATTTCAGTGCCCTCTGTGTGCCAGGCACACAGAGAACACAGAGGCAAGAAGCAGATATGTGATCTCAGGTTCTGTGGAGATTTCTTTCCAGTGAGAAAAGAGGAAATACATACACCGAAAAAAATTTTTAAGGCAATGTTAATATAGAAAAAATCCAAGAAGAAAATAAAACTGGGCCATGAGTATAGCCAAGTAACTATTAGATTGATTGGCCACCTTGAGGATGACCCATTTGAGCCAGAAAATTAGAGGATAAGATAGATTTGGCTTAGAAAGATCTGGAAAAAAAAACAACAACAACACTTTACCAGCATCTGGAATAAATGTAACAGCCCCCTGACACATGATATAGTGAGGTTAGGCCACTGTGGCTGAAACAAAGGCATCAAGGGGAAAAGTATAAGATAGGCAGGTATAAGATAAACCATGGATAAGAGTTCAAATTCAATCCCACATGAGATGTAGTCACTAAAGGATTTTGATCAGGGAATCAAAATGAAGAAAGACAGTATGGACTAGTTATTAAGAACATGGTTTTTTTGAACCTGACTACGTGATGTTTGAATCTCAGGGCTGAAAACTGCTAACTATATTATCACAGACAGTTCACTTAAATTTTCTGTACTCAGCTTCCCCTAAAATAGACATAAATATTTTTTAAAATCCATTATACTTTCTGTAATTGCAGAGTATTAATAGATCTCTGATTTCTGTTTTAAAAGGTCACACTGTATGAAGAAATAATTGCATGAAGGAAAGTAGAAATGGTGAACTAATTTGGACGCTGTATTGGTTTCCATTTCTGGCATAATACATTACCACAAAATTAGTGGGTTAAAACGACACAAATTTATTGTCTTTTAGTTCTGTAGGTCAGAAGTCAGATATAGGTCACATTGGGCTAAAATCAACGTGTTTAGCAAGGCTGCGTACCTTTCTAGAGGCTCTTGGGAAACATCCGTTTCCTTGTCATTGTCGTTTCTACAGGCCACCTGCCTTCCCTCACTCATGGCCTTCTTTTTCTACCTTCAAAGGCAGCAAAAGCAAGTTGATTTCTTCTGACATTGCATCTCCTGACTACCTACATCTGGGAAATATTCTTCATTTTGTGTAATTAAATTGGACCCTCCCAAATAATCCAGACTAATCTTCTCAAGGTCTGTACCTTAATCACATTTGCAGATCCCTTTTTCCACGTAAAGTAACTACAAGTTTCAGAGCACTAAGTCATGGGCCTCTTTGAGTATTATTCTGTATAACGCTGCCTAACACTGGTAGTTATTAAGATAATATCTTAGTAATATTTAATTTAGTGATGTTAGTAATTTAGTAATTTTTAATTTAGTGCTATTTCCATTATTATTAAACTAATATTTAACCAAGTTTTTATTTTTTTGCAAAGTTCATATCTAAAATATACTCTTGGTTTCAAATTATAAAAGGTTCTCATTATCCAAAGACATTTAAAATAAATGTTTTTAAAAGGAGAATTAAATCCTAATAAATAATAAAATCAGGGTTAACTAAAATAAAACTGAAACTAATTTGAACTTATGTTATTTCAAATGTAATAGTTTAAGCTATAATACAATCACACAGTAATTTTTAGAATTAAAAAAATAGAATAAGAGTCATTCTTTTTAAAAGTAATTTTTCAGCAATTTGTATGGTAGCAAGATAGAACATTATTTACATTGACCTTTCAATGTAAAATAATAAAGAAAGACATTTTTGGCAATTAAGAACCTATTTCTGATTAAAGAAAACTGGATAATTTAGACCAACCATTTATTAGGAATAACTAGAGAAAATGGGGTAGGTGGATGGATGGATAGATGGATAAATATCAAGGTGGACAGACAGAAGGATAGATGAATAATCCAGGGGAGGGTCTTGAAGAGCTACTAAGACAGTGGAGAATTGCCTGTTTAGTGTGACTATGTAATCAGGAAGGAAATGTAGCTCTGGAAGGCGAGCCTAGCATTTTAGACATTTTGCTTCTGTCAAAGCCTACTAAGAAAAGGACAATCTGAGTCACCTTTTTGACAATCTTATAAGGCAAGTAAACAGGAACTGGAGTTGACTGAGATAGCAGGTCCCTGATAAACTTCTGCATGTATTTTGTTTTTAATTTGAAAGATATATCTCCTAGGGAAAAATGTACAGTGAATATAGACTGGCACTTTTCAAGGACTGTAGTACAACTTCAAGAGTCTCAAGAGTTCTCAAATACAAAATCAAAAATAATCAGGAACATATGTCAGCAAGACTGCATGAAGTAAATTCATCAGAAACAAAACCTAATAGAAGCCTAGTCAGTGGAACTCCAGATATTGGAGTTGCCAGACCAAGTCTGTTGGGGGGAGGTTATGGGGGTGGAGTGGAAAGATTGAGCAAAAAGGAAAATGCACATATGAAAAACAGTGTGATGATTGCCAGGGTGAAAATGGGGTGTGGGAGGTGGAGGAGGGTATAGGAGGCATTAACGATGATGGAAAGAGAGTTGATTTGGGGTGGTGAACACACAATACAGTACACAGATGATGTGTTGTGGAATTGTGCACTTGAAACCTGTATAAGTTGGTTAACCAGTGTCACTGCAATAAATTCAATAAAAAGGAAAAAATTAAAAATAAGGTAATTATGTTTAATGTATTCAAATAAATAAAAGACTGAAGAGCTATAGAGTACAAATTCTGAAACTAAAATGCTAAAAAAAAACAAACTGAAATTTAAAATTTAATAAGAATGAACAGTTTAGACATTGTTGAAGAGAGTATCATTGACTTTGAAGGCAGGTCAGAAGAAAACATTCTAATGAATCACAGAGGAAATAAATGGAAAAAGCAAAACAGTTGGGTAAGAAATATGGAAGACACAGTGAGACGGTCTAATATTTGTATAATGCAGTCCCAGACAGAAACAAAAGAAGCAGCAATATGTGAAGAGATAGTACATAAGAATTATCCAACATTAAAGGACATAAAATTTAAGAAGGTATAGGTGATCCAAGCCAATTCTTGCCTAACTATATTTTACCGATATTTTTGAAATGTAAGACAATAAGAGCATGTAAAAGACTCTAAAAACACACAAACTATATTTAAAATATATTTAAAATCAGACTGAGAGCCGAATCCCCAACGGAAGTAATAAAATAAAACAAACAGTGAAATATTATCTTTAGTGCTAAAATAAAATAAATACAAATCTAGAATGCCATGCCTAGAAAAAAATGATAAAATAAATATATTCAGAAATTAATAAAAAATAATGGTACTTTCATATAAATAAAAATTAAGAAAAAAATTCCCAACTGACAAAAATAAATTACATTGAGTATTTTTCAAGCAGAAGAAATAAAAAGCAAATAGGAAGCTAATAGATTTTAATACAAATATATTAATAGTTGTTACTAATAACTGGACTAAGTGCTCTTATTAAAAGAAAACTCAAAAAATAATAATATGTTGCCTTAAAAAATATAAAATATAAGAGTACAACAAAGGTAAGGTTAAAATGTTGAGAACACTAACCAAAGGAAAGATTTTAAGTTGCATCACTATCAAAGTAAACTTTGGTACAAAAAGTTGTTAATAGAAATTAAGACATCAAATGGTAAAATGTAGCCACCAGAATTATACAGAATAAAGACATTTGTACACACTTAATGTCATTGTCTCAAAATATGCGAAGCCCTAAATGACAAATGTACAAAGAGAAATAGACAAGTACATAATAGGTAGCCAGTTATTCACTAGTTGATAGAACAAACATAGAAAAGAAAATCAGTAACTATAAAGAAAATATGAATAATATGATTAGCAAAATTCACCCAATTGAAATATATGAAACCCTGTACTCGACACCTGCAGAATGTACATTCTTTCAAGAACACATGGAATATCTACAAAAAATGACAACAAAATAATTTAGAATATTTGCCCTTGACATTTTCTACTAAAGTTGAAGAAACATACCTTATCTTCTGACAGAGAAATTTCCCTCAGTATTATAGATATTAAAAAATTACACATGTATGCACCAAAAGACACATACAAAATTGTTCATAACAGCAGTATTCATTATGGCCAATATTGGGGGGAAAACCAACAACAGAAGAATGAACATTTAACTGACAACATATGTATATTTTATGGTAATGTGGAATATTATATAGTAATGAAAATAAACTATAGCTAAAGGCAACAACATTTTATAACATATTTGAATGTCACTAACCTAATTTTGAACAAAAGAATTCAGTCAAGGATGATACATACTGTATGGTTTCATTTACATGAAACTGAAAGACTAAAGGATAATGAAGGAAAAATGAAAAGGTCATATTATTGCAGAATTTGGTACTATAGGCACATTTGTTCAGAAGGAAGGAATAGTGAGTAGGATGGGGAGTGGGTGCTGTCAATATTCCTCTTGAACTGGGTTGATGGTTAAATAGGTAGATTTGTTGTGATACTTAATAGAACTAAGTAAATATGTTTTTTGTATTCTTTTTCATATATGTATTACACTTTATAATTGTATGAGAGTATATAATTATTATACATATACACACAAATATATGCGTGTGTATATATATTCAGAAATAATGAGAAAACATTACTTTCTCTAATTGAAGTCAATTTACTATCAAGCCCCTATGACAACTGATAATAGACAATTCTTGACCTTGACATATAAAGATATCTCAGTCTAGTCTTTATAAAAATAGTCTACGCTGGGTAGTTAGACTGGATATAGCACCAGTTCTCTTAACTTTTTGGCCTAAATTTCTCTCCTGATGCAGTGGTCGACATCTCCTCTAACTTAACATTGAACAACTATTTAAAGTATATAATATTTAACCAGTGCTAAAATAACAGACTTCATAGTATACCTATCTGGTTCAAGCCTGTATATAAACTATCCTTACGTACCTATTCTTTTCCTAATATCATTTCCCTTGAGAGTAAACTTTATATCTAATTTTCTTTTTTTGTTTCCTCTGCCTAAAATAATATACTCTACAAACTAGGCACTCATTGATATTTTGTGAATACTAACCATCGTGATATACTTTTAAGGTAAAGTCTTTATAGCTCTATGTTGAATAAGAAGAAAATAAAGTTTAGGCATGTAAACTGGACTAAACATAAGCATATCAGTAGGAAATGTCTGAGTCCATGTTCAAAGTATGATCCTATAGCTAAGGCTCTTCCTACCATGTCCCACATATCAACATGTCTTTTAGATTAACTTGAAAGTCCATTCAACTCTTTACACATGTTCTACAACTTTATGGCTTTAAATTAAGAGTAACATATTTCACAAATTATATTTTCAGTATGTGGTATTTTTGCTGTGTATCTGTGTAATGAGATTATTATCTAATGCAGGAGTTGGCAAACTATGCAGCCTGAAGGCCAAATCTTGCTGCAGGTCTGATTTTGTCAATAAAGTTATGCTCGACTAAAGTCTCTCTCCTGCATGTCTGTGTTATTGTGGCTGCTTTACTACTACCACAGCAGAACCAAATACATGCAATAGAGAATGTATGGCATACGAAACCTAAACTGCTCACTGTCTGGCGTTTTAGAGAAAATATCTGATAACCCTTGAATAAGAACTTCATTATTTTTCCAATAATATATATTTGTGTATTCTGAGTTTCCAGGACACCAAAATACAAAGTAAAACAATAGGTTTTTATTATATAATAAAGGAAAAAAGTAACACTTTAAAAAAAACTAATGCTAAATTTGTCTTTTGGATATTTGTATGTTAGTGTGAATAGTATAACAGAAAATGAGATATATCAATTAGGGTCCAATCAAGAGATTAAAAATTCATCAGTCATTTGAACAGTCATTTGATTTCTGGTCAGGGCACAGGCCTGGGTTGAGGGCAAAGTAAAAATTAATATAAAGAATTTTTAAATATTAAAAGGTAGTTAATTACTAAAAGCAAAGAGAACTCATGAGCTCCAAGAGTAGCAGGTACAAAAACAGCAGCTACTACCACTAGCCTGAGGGAGAGCACACAAATGAAGGAACTAAGAATTAGAAGAAAGGCCTTGCCCCCAAGACTGAAATTTAAGCCTCGTTGGAATGAGCATGGCAACCACAGCAACACACAAGCCTGTGGCAGGGCCAAGAAACTTGACAGAGTTCTGCCTAGAGCTGGTCTGTGGAAGAGGCCTGCCATTGCAAAGGGTATGAAGGGGCCAGACGTGGCCTATTTAACACTGAGCTACTTGGAAGTGGTTTATTCTGCGGAATTATAGTCTACGGATGTAACTGAAACTTTCTTGCTGAATAAAATAGTGGAGGACTGGTTGAGACACAGAAGGGAAGGCTTTTCCTGCATCCATCACCATGTAGTTTCACTCCTGTGCCCTTTGTTGATGAAGGCTTACATTCGAGCAACTGGTAAGGTCCACGAGAGACAGCCCCAGTATCATAAAGAAGGATGGATGTGGGGTTGAGAAACAGGAAGTTGATAACTGGCACACGTGCGGAAGAGCAAGTTTACAGAGTCTCATGTGGCTCTTTTAAAAATGGACTCAATTAAGTCAGAAGATTAGATTAGATTGTTTTCTGGCAGAGGGCTAAATTTTGAGGTACTAGCTAGCTGTTTCTTACTAATCTAAGTGGATAACATGAAGGTTTAGCATATATAGAACAGTGAGTTGTAAGCATATTGTTTAAAATAAATACAGTTTAGTTATAGTTTATTTTTCTCTAGAGAAAAATCAAACCTAAAAGGAGAACTTAAAAATGGGGCCTAGGTGGTGATGAAACGATACCAAGTAATGCTCTCTCCTCTGCTTTTCCTCTGTTGTAAGTACTTCTAGATCCCTTCAAACCCCATCGACCTAGTTCTATGTGTTCCTAAAGAATATTACATATTTGTTTATAAATAATTGATCTCAGTGATCATGTGTTACCTTCCATTTTTCTTCTCCACTGCTCTAGATAAATGGGAAGAAGTTAGCTGCTGAGAATGCTAAAATCATCACAAGCCACAAAGACATTACCAAAGCAGCCAGCACTTCCAGTGCCAAGGCCAAAATTGCCTATGCAGAAGATGACATGATGTCTCTGCTGTTGTCAGGTTTGCCAATGAATGCCAAAGCATGACATCTTCCCCTACATTTATTCTGGCCCATTTTCTGGAGAGCGTTACCCACTTGGACTACTATGTTCACCACCATGACTTACACTTATGCTGTACAGGATACACACACACACACACACACACACACACACACATAAAATATATATATTATATATATAATTAGCATATATATTATATATATCATTGTTGACACTATTACAGATGTCCATCATTTTCCCCCTCTTGTCCCCTCCACCTAGCCCCTGCCCACACACCCCCAGCCTTCATCACATTGTTGTCTGTGCCCTTGGGCTATGCATTACAAAGCATGTATATCTTTACCAGAAAGTTAGATTCAGACCTTTCCTTTTTCCTTCTCCCCTCTCATGCCCACAAGGGAAGGGATGTAGTAAAATTCTCTCTTCCGATGAGATATAAACCAATTTTTTAATGCATCTCAACCTGTTCTACTACTCAGAGTTATTTCCTATAAAATTGATTTCTTGTGCAAAGAATTCCAGAGGAGTCCCTCCTGTTGAGCCACCAGACATGTCCAATCATTTTTAAATCCTCTAGTGACAGTTTCTACCAAAGTCTGTGAGTCTCTAAAGCATAAAAATGAAGTTTGTGTTTCCACCCCAAAAATATAGATTTTATATCTATATTTTGATTCTATCTATATTTATATCCTAAGATATAAATTTAATATATTAAAATATTAAAAATTAATATATTAAAATATATTTATATATTTATAAATATATATTTATATATAATTTAATATTGCATTATGTGAATTCTTCTAGTAGCCTTATAAAAAGTCACCTTTTAATATATAGCTCTCTCTTCCTCTAGTTGGTGAATTTCTCAAGAGCAGAATTTTCATTCTGATTTTTCTAATCATTTCCTAATCACATAATGCCTAGAACAAATAAGCATTCAGTTAATGTTTGTTGTTCAAGAGTACATGAAAATGAAGTGAGCTATGTCAAAACAGCAACATGAAAATCTAAGTTTTTGTCCATATTATAACCATCCTGGCCCTGGTTGACGTGATTCAGTGAGCTGAGTGCTTGACTGCGAACTGAAAGGTCGCTGGTTTGATTTCTGGTCAGGGCACAGGCCTGGGTTGAGGGCAAAGTCCCCAGTCAGGGAGTGGAGAAGCAACGGTCAGTGTTTCTCTCACACATTGATGTTTCTCTCCCTCTCTTCTCTCTCACTTCTCCTCTCTCTAAAAAATATATAAAATCTTTAAAAATTAAAAAAATAAATTTAACCATTTTAATTTATTTTATATTAAGTAATCAAGATCATTTTCTCAATTCTTTCTTGCTTTCCATGTTGCAACGTGTTAAAAAAAGAATGCTAAATAGTTAAGAAAATATTTTCTTAAACAATTATATCTGCAACATTTTTCCATGTTTCCACTAAAATTTGGTAGTCGATGGAACAAGAAGAGCCAGTAACAGCAGCTGCTAATTAATGGTAACATATCTTGAAGACCAACAGGAAGAAGATCCTGGGAAGCAACATGGAGAAAACTTCAGAGTTACAGGGAGTATATCAAAGTAAAAATAGAATAATTTAGAAATCACCATCTTTCTTTGAATGGCTACCCTGGCAGTCAAAGTCCCCAAACAGAAGCTATTTGAGCCAAGACTTCCTTTGAAACCACATCTATTTCATGGAAACTAATTTTTAAAATGCTCAGTGGTTTAGGAACATGAAGAATCAGTTTACAAATCATCATCCACTTCATGAAAAGAAAAAGAAAAAGAAATCATCAAGAACCCAGATTTTAAAACCATATAACAGAGTTAAACATCGTCATGTGACAAATTAGAGGGACCCTGGAGTAATTTCAACACAGTCAAATCATCAGCCTTCAGTCCTCATAGTGATTATGCTCTCAGCTTACACGCATCTCTGCATTACTGTGGTGTCCTAATAACATCTGTTAAAAATACTGACATGTTGGCAATGTGAGGAGAGGACATCCTTCGGTGTACCTATGCCAATAAGCAAATGTCTGTTCTAGTTACTGAGGTTTTTAGTCTTTCCGACTATATATAGCTCGCACTTCTCTAATCTCCTTGCTTCAGAATGGAGTGTATTTAATAGTTCAATGAAAATAAGCAAGTTGTGAGTATGAACTAGTTCATGTGTTGGTTCAAAAACTCAGGTTCATGGTAAAATGTTCTACTAATAGGCATGAGGAGAGTTAAATCTGAATTTGGTAAGAGAGCTACATTAAATTTATCTGAACTATAAGGCAATCATCTTGTTACTTGCTGAGTTTTTTTAAATTTTCCATTTCTAAGATTGAGTTTACTTTCCAATTATTGTATATTTTGGAACAAATATAATACTTCTAGAACATGAACTTTAATCCATCAATGCTTCTGCTTAGTGTTTTCCCATCACTTAGTATTTTTACACACTGTTTCAAATCTTAACTCAGCTATCTCCTATTTTATAAAACCTTCCTCTGCTGCCCCAGGAAGAGGCAGTTAGACAGCTTCCTTCATGCTTCCAGTGAACTCACAGCAGCCATTTCATTGTTATAAAATATGTTTTTCTCTCCCTTCTCCCAGAATGTGTTTCTCAAGCACAGGAATGGCATGTCTTGTCGCTTTATGCCTCTTCTTCAGGCTAGTTCTGGGACATATTTGAGAAAAATTCTATTTAAATTAGCCAATCTACCATATGGATTTTATCTTCTATAATATTTCACCCAAGTGCCATGTATATATATATATGGTACTTCATTAGCATTTCATTAGCTTCAGACACAGAGAAATATTTACCATATTAAACCTATCACATTTTTTGTTAGAACAGTTTTTTCAAACAGTTGTATCAGTGTGCATGGCCCATCTCTTGGGTGAGACAGGAGATAATCATAGATATACAATATAGTAGACCTGTTTTCTGCTGTGTTTTAAGGGGCTCCCGAGAACTGCCTCATCTGCCTTTGAAGGAAGAACCTCTTCCTTCAAAATGTCTTCATAAATATCACAGTTCAGTCTCATTTTAACTTTCAAACGTTACTTCTGAGAAAATCAACCATTAATTTCTCTGAACTTTCAACATGCAAATTATCAGAGACTAGGAGAACAATTTGCCCACGGTCCAACACATTCTCAGAAATTTATTGGATTTGTGATTTGGAACCTGACACATAACTTTACCTTGTCTCATGTCTTCAACTTAAAAAATTATGATAGTAATAGCACCCACCTCAAAACATTGTTGATCTATTTTATAAAATTCATTTGAATATTGTGAACACCTGATGATAATATTGAATACATAGTAAGGCTTTACATTTGCCTTACATGCATCGTTAAATTTAATTATATATACGGCATTACAGGACCAGTATTAGTATCCACCTTCTACAGAAACTCACCTAAAGATGTGTGTGTGTGTGTGTGTGTGTGTGTGTGTGTGTGTGTGTGCATTAAGAATATATCTGGTTAGTGACCTGGACAGAGTTTGTTATGCAACAAGTAAACAGCTGGAATAGGAAGATAAGGTAATTCAGTTAATATAGATTTTTATCAAATGTACTAATAAGGTTAAGACAATAAACCAGTAATCAGCTTTTAAGTAAGAGCTGATATATACAGAGAACATTTTGACAGGTGCCAGATAGAAGGGGAGTTGGGAAGATGGGTGAAAAAAAGATGAAGGGATTAAGAAGTACAAACTGGTTGTTAAATAATAGTCATGGGGATGTAAAGTACAGCATAGGGAATATAGTCAATAATATTCTAATAACTATGTGCGGTGTCAGATGAATAGATTTATCAGGATGATCACCCATTAAGTTATATATTGTGTAACCACTGGAGTGTATACCTGAAACTGGTATAATATTGCATGTCAACTATAATTAAAAAATAAAAAATGA
The DNA here is from genome assembly GCA_004026545.1 of Mormoops blainvillei. Lineage (NCBI taxonomy): Eukaryota > Metazoa > Chordata > Mammalia > Chiroptera > Mormoopidae > Mormoops > Mormoops blainvillei. The sequence goes on from PVJD01005109.1 coordinate 31,718, forward strand.
TAAAAAGAAGTAAATTTTTTTTTAAATCCAAGAATATTTTAGTAGGTAACCAAAAGGCTCATGAGATGAAACTTCAGAAGAGTCCATATAACCCTGGCAAAGCTAGAACAGATTGTCAGTTTAATTAAGAAAGAAATTACCATTCAAGTCAGGTATTAAGATAGGCTGTGTTAATGAAAACAAAGTGGCTAGATGCTGCTGTTTTTGTGAAGGATGTTGTAATCTGAAGGAAGAATCAGAGATGTGGTAGAAGCTTTACATTAAGAATGACAAGCAATCAAAGTGCTTGTATTATGAAATGCCAGGGAAAGAAAGAACAAATCTCAGTGAAAAGCCTAGGAAATAATTTATAGAAGAGATAATCTTTATGTGGTCTTTGGGAATAGACTCCATAAATCAATTCTAAATGATAGTTGATAGTTGGTGAATAAAGGATGTTAAACATAAGGTTATCATTTACTATTAATATTTAGAAATATTGTCTGAGGATCTAGTCTATTTGGAAAATATTGAGATGCTGTATTCTAGTTCATGCGTATGAAAAAGACATGTTCCAAAACTGGATTCTAAATTCTAGGTAAGCATAGGTGGTTGTTATCATGTGACCAAAACATATTAATCATTGGAATTTAAACAATACGATAAAATGCTCTTTCATAATTTATCTAAAAAGTATATCCCTAGACAGCAGTGAAATCTGTAGAAATATGAATTTAACTCAAGTTTTGAATTTGTTCCTGGAATGTAACCAAACTTGGAATAGAAAACAACCAAACCTAGCTTCTCTTTTAATAGGATATATGCAATAGGAAATAAGAATTGTGCCTTTGAATATAAATTAATAATAGAATTAAATGAAATCCCATAATTCTAATTACTAGATTTATAATTCTAATTTAATATTTAGTGAATAAATTAAGTTTCTGTCACCAAATCTATGGATATTTCTCTTTCCATCCACCTCCTTCTACTTTCTCCATCTTAGTAAAGGAAAGTAATAATTTTCATGCCCTTGAAGATGGAATACTAGGAATGAGAAGCAATTCCAGCGAGTACATGTTCCATAGGACTGAAATAGAGTTCAGAAGTGAGAACCTTTCACCTTGATAACTTAAAAATAAAGAACAGATGCCAGTAGCCATGCACCAAAGATTAAAATCCAATGGTAATTAAAAAGTCAAACAGTCAAACCAAATAGTGAAGTGACCAAATGATGATTTAAGAAACCGGAAGAACTGATGATAGAGAGTTGTGGAAAGGACAAAAATAAGTGACCTGGAAATGTTCTTAAAACAGAGTAAGAATAGCTCCAGCAACCAAACCCATGCCAGGTAAGAGTTTTGTGAGCCAGGTATATCTGCAGGGTCTGAGAAGAAAAGAAAGGATACTCATCCCTTTTTACCAAAAGCTATGAACAGTAAATGCCAGAAAAGAAGCCACATTTTTATTTTCAGCTTTCATGTATTAGCTTAAGTCTACCTGGTCTGTCCACAGGGTTCCTAAAAGCAAATCGCTTCTTGTAGGAGACATGACCATTTGGAGAACTTAAGTTTTCCCTGTGGTCTGGCAAAGGTGTATTGATATAGAAGAGAAAAACAAGGCTTTTGAGAAAGTAAACGCTAACTTTTTAAGAGGGCCTAAATCAGATAGGGGGATAATTAAAAACTCGTGCTGCTTTTCATCTTTAAAGTCACATTCTATGCTCTTCCATTAAAACATAAACTTCAAAATTTATCATTGTGATTTTTACTTCAATGTTTGTTTTATGTCAAAAATAAAATGAATTTTTCTTCTAATAATTTAACCTGTTTTTGTTGTTATTTCATGATAGTCTGTAAACACAAGTAAAAAATGAAACATGAGTAGTGCTACAGTCCTGCTGCGACTGGACTGGACGAAATGGGGAAGTGTTATGGGACAGACTGGGAAGGGGTGGCTTTGCTTACACACCCACACACTCTTTCATTTGTCAATTCTACACAAAGTTGAATTCTAACTTTACATTGAACTTTATATTACTGTGTCCACGTTTATAATTAGATGTGAGATTATCATGTGCTTGTTAATGAGAGGTATATACAGTTTTGTGTCACTTTAGCAGGTCAGTGAATTCTAGGGACCTTGCAGATGATGAGTGGGAGTTTATTTTAGGTGATGAGAAAGATCAGTACAAATGCCGAAACAAAGGCACAATGTGAAGGATAAGAACAGTATTTTTTATATTCTAAGAAATATAAGAGAACAAGGCTAAGCATGTATGATTTCTATTCAAGGAAATAGTTCATGTTGATAATTGTAGTTAAGATAATTTTAAAACCGCACTTTGATTTATAGCTTCAGGTTATTTTTATATCCATGAAAGCTGAAAGAGGATGTGAATCTTAGATGAGTAAAAAAAAAATGTTACTTTTTCTCGTTTATGCTTTTAATAGTGCGGGCCTTACAGACCTCTCCTGGTCTTGGCCTGTGCGTGGCAAGACACACCCATATTCAAAAACCACGTGGGCACACAGTGACTGTGAGGGCGAGATCTGTCAACCCTTCTTCAGTCGCCCTGGAAAGTAAAATAGGACGACAGAAGATAAATCTCTCAAATCATGTTTAAAATATACTTCCATAAAACTAATTTTCATGCCATTTGTATAGCATTAATTACATTAAAATGTCATTATGTTTCAAATTAACCCACTCCTCTGTAAGACCGTAAGTCACGTGAGATACCAGCGGCTATCCCTCACAAACTCCTTACCTTATACCCTAACTTTCTCAGGACCTGGTGTACAAAAAGGCTCTAAGGAGATAAAACATACAAGAGTGTAGTCAACGCAGCACACTCTCAAATAAACAGTAACACAAATTACTAAGTCGAAGACGCTTGAAAACTGGAAATGGCCTTATGGGTCACTGGGAAAAGCTCCTTATTTCACAGATGAGGCACTGGAGCCCAGGAGATATACCACTTGTCCAGGACCAGCCCAGGACGGGGGAGACTCGGTCTCACTTCTGGATCCCGAGTACTCCAGTCCATGGGAGACAGAATGACACCTGTGAGTCATTGTTCCAGTGAGTGTCTTACTCCTAATCTGCAAAGGGAAAAACCGTGGAACAGTCCCAAATTAAATCATGGTAGGCAACCAAAAAGCCAGTTTTACAGAAGGCTGCAGGATGTGATGATTCTTCTTAAAGGAAAAATGCTTGCCTCTGCTAAATATTGAGTATCTATTCACCTGTAGTGTACAAAGTCATAAAACATTTAAAAAAATGCTAGCTTGTATGTGTTGGGGTGGTCGAGAGAGAGAGAGAGAACTTTGAAAAAAAATTCCCAAAGAAACTGTATTAACTATATGAAAATATAAAAATAACATCTATACATAAAGATTGACTTTTAAAAAAATTAAAAGAAAAACATTATCTTTACTGATTCCTGACTATTTTTATGACTAAAATCTATTGCTGTTCCAGCTATGATTGACATTTGTGACTGCCTTTGAGCAGTGAAATTTCTCTATCAATAAAAAACAAAGGTCAGACATTTGACCTCCGAGTCAAACTGATCCTGTTGGCTAACCTCAGTATACCTCAATTTTCCTATTTGTAAAATGAATATAATAAAAGGACTTATCTCATAGGACTATTTTAGTACTTATATAAACTGGTATATATAAAATATCTTAGAGCAGTATGTCATTCAAAATGAATGCTCAATAAATGTTAAATAGTTATTTTACTTCCTGAGTATTGAATTACGAATCCCTCAATGTGTCTCCTAACCTGAAATTTGAAAGGAAATTTAGAGTTTGAAACAACCTAAGTGCCCATCAGTAAATGGATAGATCAAAAAACTGGTATATTTAACAATGGAATACTATGCAGCAGAAACAAAGAAGAACCCCCACCTTTCACTACAGCATGGATGGAACTGGAGAGCATTATGCTAAGTGAAATAAGCCAGGCGGTGAAAGACAAATACCATATGATCTCACCTTTAAGTGCAACCTAATGAACAAAACAAACAAATGAACAAAACAGGAGCTGAAGCATGGAAACAAGGAACAGACTGACAGTGACCCGAGGGGAGGGGGGAGGGGAAGAAAGAGAAAAAGAAGGGGAAGGGTCTAGTCAAGGAACGTGTATAAATGACCCATGGACATTGACAACAGGGTAGGGATTGACTTTTGGAGAGAGGGGTGTGCGGGGCAGTGGAAAGCAATGGAGGGAAAATAGGGACAACTGTAATAGAACAACAATACAAAAATAAAAAATAAATAAAAACCATCGAAATCATGTGTAAGTCATTCCATTTCCTTTTCCAATTTGAATTCATTATTAAGCAGAGAAAACTAAGCTTAAACATTTTTTTTTTGCTTGACAAAACAACAAATTATATGCAAAAAGCTTATAACTCTAGCACTATTACCTGTGGTTCGGGTTTATTACTATTATTTAACATACAGAGGTAAAAATTAGGAGATGAGTTAAATTAAAAAGGAATATTAATGACCGGGACGTACATTCATGCCTATACCTGTATACAGTTATTGGAAATGTAAATACTAATAACTTTTTGAGCAAATACAGTGTAATAAGAGAACTAATCCTAAAGCAGGAAGGATCAGTGATAATATTACATATTATCTGTATGTTTTATTCAACCAGTACATTGGTTTAGTTAGGTAACAGGATGTAAATTGACTATATGGCAAAGATGAGTATTATCAAATGAAAACTTACTTTGATTTGCTCAATATGTTTAGCAATTGCACTAGGCTATGAGTTTTATATTTTAGAACTTTCCTATGATAATAACTTTGATCAATATATGGTAGATTATCTAAATACCCCACTCTATTCAATATAAGTATATTCAAATATAAGTATATGTCTGTATTTCAATTGTGTGTGTTTATAGAATCACAAAGCTTAGAAAGACTTTACTAATTCCCTAATCTAACCTCCCCCTTGATGTAACAACCCTTTCTTCAGTACCCCTGGCAGATCCAGTTTTTTATAAGTACCTTTTGACCCGGAGGCTAACTGTTCTTTGAAAAAAAGAATTCTGTTATCAAAATGTCCTCAATAAAAGTGTTATTGATAAGCTGTCTTTTGTTCCAATTTAATTTAAATATCTCTTCCCATATTTTATAACCCAAGGTAATCATTAGGACTTTCGATAGATTTTTTTCTCCTTTAAATTAAACATGCCCATACCTCTAAATCATCCTTGACTTAATAGCTTTCCAGACCCCACCCTATGCTGGATCCCCATTTTGCTATACTCTAGTATGTCTATATCTCTCTTAAAATGTGATATAACCTGACCAGCATAGAGTAGGACTATTGACTCCATCCTTTGGCTATCTCATCTGTGTTTAAATGTGTTGTTAACACTTTTAGGCATCCGTATCATAGTTAATTTGCACCAGGTGTGTTTACTTAAGGTAAAGCGTTGTTTCACTGGATGCCTAAAGTGTCTAATAATCATGTTAGTGGTACTTCCTACTTTCTTGAGGGTTTTTAGTTCACTTTGGTTACAATAGCATATTTATTTATTTATTTATTTTATTTTGGTAAGCCTGAAGATCCTTCCTAGTGTGAATTCATAGAGATGAAGTTAACGAGCACATAATTCAGACAATACTTCTCCTCGATGATGGAAACTGATGGTCTGAATGCATACCAGAAACACCAGGGACACCCAGAGTTGTCAGGGTGACTTCTCAGTGTCATTGGTGTAGAACAGTGGAAAGTGGTGATGAGAAAGGTTTACAAAAAAGGTTTTGGGTAGTTTTTCATACACACAAATCTCAGCTCTCACATCTATACCTGCGTGACTTTGAACATATTCCAAACCTAGTTTCCCCACAATTTTATTTTGGGTAAGACCTACCTTGTAAGATGTTTCTAGGGTTAGATGGAGAGATGACAGAGGGTTGTTGTTAAAAACATAAGCTTTAAGTTCAGAAAAAAATGATTGAAATCTTGGCTTTACTATTCACTAGTTTATTGACTTTAGTTAAGTTTTAATTTTTTCTATTGTAAAATTAACATGGTAATTATAATTTCTTTGTCACTGTATAGAAGTAAGGATTTAATAATAACTCTGTCACATTAAGAAATTTTAATTCATTATATTGATTATGACAGTAATGAAATATAATACCTGTCTCATAGAAAATAATCAATAACTGATTATTCTTATTATCCAGTGTCCTCTCCTATCATGTCCTCTAACTTTAACTTAAAACAAATAGCTCTTGACTCAACACGAGAGAAAAACATACTTGATACAATAACTGGTAGAAAATTTTCCGGAGTATCAGTTATCCATTAGGAAGAGAAACCCTATAAAAATGATGCAAATAAGAGCAAAAAAAAAAAGGCTGAATTCCTCACAGAATAAGGTGGCAACCATCCTGGGGTTACTTGCATTTCAAATTTGCCTTCCGTATTAAAGCATAGGCTTCTAGAAAGCAAGGTCACAACTTCCACAGACCCAGCAAAATTCCTTGTTCATCAAACGGAACAGGTAAATATAATTTTTTAAACATCATGTTTTTTTCTTCTGTATAATGGTGTTATTAATAGCCGCTCTGTTATTTATAAGCATTGGTACATCAAGAGAAGAGTTACTATAGCAGTACTCTAAATTTTAAAGAGATTTATAAATTTTGAAGTGCTACATGACCATAGGTTATTATTAGATTAGTATGTCATTGTAGGCAAGTGATATTTTCCTAGAGGGTTGCGTGTGTATATGTGTGTGTGTGAGAGAGAGAGAGAGAGAGAGAGAGAGAGAGAATTGAGAGACTATGGCAGTTGGTCTTCTGGTGTGGCTTTTGGCATCCCAACATTTCCATGTTTTTAAACTGATAAAGTCAGTGATTTAAACTGTTAGAATTTAGCAGGTAGGATCCTGTACCAAATGTAACCTGTAAGGCTGATCTTAATGAGGGAAGGGTTTAAAAGTTGGAGGTATCAAATGGCAAAGACATTCTATCAAGGTTAGCAAAAAGGTATGGTTGTGAAACCAGTTCTTGAAATAAGGCCAACAAAACTAATTGAGTCTCTAGCCCTACAAAGTAAAAAGGAAAGCTTTGGTTCAAAGGTGATCTGTAAACCTCCAGTGTGCTATAAAAACCCGTCCCCAGCAACTAGATAGGCTCAGTGTGCCCTAAACATTGAATACATCAAAAATGAATACAAGGGCAGAGTTCTATAGAAATCAATAGGTAGAAATCAGTTCTCTGACCTGGGAGGTCAGAATGAAATGAAAATGTAGCCTTTCAGAGTTCACTTCAATATAAATACAATGGAAAATAGGAGAAGGTTTGTGAATGCAGTTCTCACACCTCTAAGTTCTATTATTAAAGGAATAATTTACACAGTTCTCAAACCTCTAAATTTCATTATTAAAGGAAAAGTACAATGAAAAGGCAGAGTTTAGCTAAGAGACATAGTTTATGTCTTATTTCTGCAATATAAGTGCTTTCAAATCTGTTTTCACATTTACAAAATAGGAATCATAATAAAAACAATATTTTCAGAAAAAGTAAATGGAAAGAGATTATTGAAATATGTTTATAGTGTAAAACAAGCATAAAAATATAAAAAAGGAGATTTGTGTTTCCACCTAGCATGTAAATTATAAGACAATGTCACTTTCACAAAGGCATGCAAAGGCTTTTTCTTTTTTTTTTTTTTTTGAGCCCATCAGGGTAATGAGGTCAGTAAACAACCAGGGATAGTAAATTCCAAGTCGTTAGTTACAGGTTATTTTAGGGGAAAGGGGGCACACAGATTATTTCACCTTTGGTAGAATGTTTAAGGAAGGGCCCACCATAAAAGTAGTCAAGAAAATAAAAAGTAAAAATGTTAACAAATTTCTAAAGTAAAAGTGTAGATTGTGTGGAGGGAGTCAGGGCCGACACCAAGGACGAAGTGAAATGTTATCTGCCCTGCTGCAGGTGCTGAGAAGCTGTCTGCCCTGACTAATGCTGTAAATATTTCTCTCCCACTTCTGTAAGCCCCTTTGTGCCAAATCTATACTACGACTCCCAATACCCTCCCCTGCTTAGCCCTGCATAAAAGGAATGCGGGGCTATTGTTCGGGGCTCAGAATTTGGAGTTTGTCTCCTCTGGGCCCGTGCACGGAAATAAAGATCGTGCTCCTCACCCCTCAGTGTCTGGTCGCTTCATTTTTCTGTAACAGTTGTATGGGAGTTTAGAAACCCTGGAAGCCCCAAGCATAAATGAAGTCCACAATCATTAGCCAGGCCTATAATATGCTAAAAATAAATTTTTTTAAAAATACACACAATAATAGTGACTGGATTCAGAATAGAAAACAATAAACTAATTTAAAACTAGCTCAATAGAAACTATTCTTACTGAAGTATAAAGAGGATAAAAGTGTAAAGAAAATCAGACCTTCCAAGAGGTGGGGGATGGTATCAAATAATCTAACATACATGTAATTGGGGTAACAAAGAAAAAAGGGACAGAATGAGACAAAAATTGAAGATATAATAGCCAAGTTTTCCCCTAAAGTTGATAAAACAACCAGGAAACTCAGAGATCCTCGGGATAAAGAAAACTACAATGAAGCACATCAGAGAAAACCTTCCCACCAGATACTATGCAACCCAAAAGTAAATAGAACATTAATGTTAAAAACTGAAAGAAGAAAAGCTGTTACCTTAGAATTTTATTATGAGCAAAAATAACATTCAAAAGTAAAGATGAATTAACCACGTTTAGACAAAACACTGAAGGAAACATTAATGGAAGTTTTTTATGCAAAAGGAAAATGTTATTACATGGAAAAATAAATCTAAACACACACAAAAAGCACCATCAGCAATGGAAAACGTAGGTAACTCTAAGTTTAAAAATTTTTTATGACATTAAAAGTAACTGTAAATCAAAAATAGAAAACAATTGTGGGGTTTATACCAGGCAAAATTTAAATGTGTGACAATATACCATAAAGGATTAGGAGGATAAAACAAAAGTATATTGCTGAAACACTGTTACATTGCATGTGAGGTGAAAAAGTATGATTTGAAGGAAGATTGGCAATATAACAATGCTTTTTGTAAATTTGTAGCACCATCTTAAAAATAAATAATTATCCAAAATAAGGTACAATGAGAGGAAATGAAACAGAGGACAGATGAGACCAAAAGAAAATTTTAAGATTGCAGTCTTAAATATATCAATAAGTGCAATAAATGCAAATGACCAAAATATACTAAGTGAAATTCAAGGTTAATAGATTGGGGAATAAAAGCAAAAACCAATTCTATGCTGTCTATAGGAACCCATTTCAAATATAATGGCCCAAAATGATTATAAGTAAAAGGATGTGGAGGAAAGATATACCATGCCAATAATAATCAAAAGAAAAACTATAATAAATGTATTAATATCAGAAAAAGTAAACTTCAAAACAAAGAATTTTATTAGGGATAAAAAGATAAATTACACAGTGATAGATAGTCTCTATATAAAAAGCTTAAACTAATTAATAAAGCAAACACTAACAGAACTGAAAGCAGAAATAAAGAAATTAACAATTGTTGTTGAAGACATCCACAATTCTTCCTCAGTAATTGAGAGAACAAGTAGACAAAATCATTAAAATATAGATTTGAACATTATCAGCCAATTTAACTTCTTTGAGATTTATAGAACACTACACTTAATAACAATTGACTGCACATTATTTTTAAAGTCTGTATGAAATTTCACCAAAGTAGACAACTATATTGTCTGCTCTAAAACAAATCTTGAAAGATTTAAAACAACTGAAATAATACAAAGTGTGTTTCTTAACTATAAAACAATTAAATTAGAAATCAATAACAGAAATTATGCAGAAAATTACCAAAAATTTGAAAATTAAATGAAATATTTCCAAATAACCCATAGTCAAATATTTTAAAGAAAATTAGGAATTATATAAAACTTGAAAACAGAGCATATTAAAATAGTAAGATATACCTAGAGCAGTGCTTAGAGGAAAATATATAGCACTAAATGTTTATATAATAAGAAAAGAAATATCTGTAATTAATAATTTAAACATTTGTGTTTAAAAAATTGAAAAAAGTGAGCAAATTAAATCCAATTCAGAAAGAAACAAAACAATACGAAACAGAAATCAGTAAAATAAATGAAAAAATAATAGAGAAAATCAATGAAACCAAATGCTAAGCCTTTGAACAGATAAATAAAATTGATAAAATTCTAGAATGATCAAGAAGAAAGGTTGAAGGAAAAGAATACCAGAACTGGTAATGAAATAGAGAACATCACCACAGATCATACAAATACCAAAAGGGAAAAGAGAGAGTTGTATAACTTTAATAATTGAATGAAACAGACATATTATTTGAAAGGTGCAAACTATGAGAATTCACTTGAGAAAAAATAGCTAAAATGATTAACCCTATATTTATAAAAGCATTTGAAGTTTTAGTTAAAAACCTTCCCACTGAGGCAATTAATAGCATGGGCGACTTTGCTGATAAATTCTACGAAACATTACAGGAGGAAATAATGCAGAATTTTTTTTTAATTTACAAACTCAATGTTTATTTTTTATTTTAAATAAAGCTTTGAGAAATTAATAGTAGGAGAGAACTCCCTCTGTTTGATAAAAGACATATATAAAAACGCTACAAAATCATATTTATCGGTGAAAAAAAGAAATGACCTCCCTACTCCAATGTCAAGAACAAGGTGAAGATGTTCTCTTTCCAATTCTATTCAACATTGCACTGGAGAAGCAGGTGGAGGAAACAGATAAATACAAAGAAATAAGAGACATACAAATTGAAACATAGGATAAAAAAACAGTTTTTATTACTAAATAAGAGGAATTTATACTTAGAAGATTCTGTGTAATCTACAAAAACAGACTAGAACTAACAAATGAGTTTGCCAACATTACAGAATGCAAGACCAATATACAATAATCAACTTATTTTTATATACTCAGAATACTCACTCAGAAATTTAAATTTTAAAAATGACCATTTATCACAGCATCAGAAATAATTACATAGAAATTAACAAAATATATGTAGGATTTATATGCTTTTGAAAATAAAAGCATTCTTAATAGAAATCAAAGTTCTAAATAAAAGATAAATATATTGGGTTCATAGATCAGAAGACTCAGACTCAGTACTCTTGATGTCAATTTTCTCTAAATTGATATTTAAATTTAATGAAATTTCAATAAAATCTAAGCAAGCTCTTTTGTGTATAGTGATAAGCTGATCCTAAAATTTATATATAGCCAAAAGAATTTTGAAAAACTTATAAAAGGAAACATAGGAGAACATTTTTGCAAACTTCAGTGAGGGAATGATTTTGTGTCCTTTTTCTGAGGACACAAAAACATGATCTTTTTTTTTTTAATGCTAATGGGACTTCATCAAAATTAAAAATGCCTATTCCGTGAAAGAAACTGTTATGTGAATGAAAAGACATATCACAGATAGAAAAAAATTGCAAAACATGTCTTATAAAAATCTTTTGTCCTAAATATATAAAGAACTCTCACAACTGAATATTAGCAAAAGATTTGGACAATCACGTCACCAAAGAAGATACAGGAATAGGGAGTAAAGTAAGTACATGAATAGATTCTCAACATCATTAATCATTAGGGAAATGTAAATTAAAACACAGTGAAATACCAACATACATTTCTGAGAATGGCTAAATTTTTGCAAGTGATAGTGAATGTAAATACCAGCAAGGAGGCTGAACTCCCGTCCATTTCAAGTGGGAATGCGAAATGGTAGAGCCATTTTAGAAATCAGGTTTGCTCTTTCCTTAAGTTAACATACAATCATCACATGATATAGGAATCCCAAATCTATGTATTTTGCCCCGGTGAAATGAAAACATATATCCACTCAAAGACCTCTACATTAATATCTATGGCAGCTTTATTCATAATTACCAAATCCTGGAAAAAACACAAATTTTCACCAACTTGTGAAAGAATAAGCAAATTGTTGCACATCCATCCAGTAGAACATTCTCATTAAAGAAGAAGCAAGGTGCTGATACATTTAGCAACAGAGATAAATCTCAAAAGCATCATTCTAAGTAAATGAATCCGGACACCAAAGACTACATACTGTAGAGTTTCCTACAGCCTTCAGGATAAGACAAAATTATAGGGACACAAATCAGATCACTGGTTACCAGGACCTAGGGGGTAGGGTTTGATTGTAAAGGGGCATGAAGGAAATTGGGGGAGAAGGCTGTTATAGACTTGATCTGTACCTTGATGGTAGGGGAGGCTACATACTTTCTACATTTGCCAAAACCTATTAAACTGTATACCTTAAAAGGGTGAACTTTGTGTACATAAATTATACCTTAATAAACCTGACTTGAAAAAAAATGTTAGGAAGTGTGAGATAATAATATAGGTAAAGGTAGTCAATGACTTGCAGTCATGTTGGTCTTAGCATAGTTTTGAGGTTAAACAATGTGCTGGGTCTTTTATTCCCACCTTTGAATCCGTTTGTCAGTTGGATTTGACCAAAGGTAAACTTGACAGATTGCATCACGGAAGCAGAGTGAAACCTCAGTGTTTATTTCAAAGGTACTCTCCCCTCTAGATTGCTCTTGATTGGCTGTGTTCCTCCATGAAAGGTCACATTTTTGCCAGCCAACTTTCTCTACACAGACACCTCTGTCTCTGTGTCTTGTAATCAGCTTTAACACTTTAGGATTAGGAATAGCTGGCTGTTATTGATTCAGAGTTGTGCATTATCCTTTCTGGTTCATTTATGTGCTCCTCACATTAAATTCTCTCCAAATTACTCAATTTGAATGTGCCATGTCTTTCCTCCCAGAATCCCAACTAATAGAACAACGCTCAACACCTCGTCCTATTGTTTTTAAGCTGTGAGCACCTAGACTATCTATTTCTACATATACATATACTACATATTTGAGCTTTAGTTTTCTTATCTGTTGTATATGAATAATAATACTTCCTTGGCAAGATTGTTAGGGGAATGAAATAACGCTATACTAACTGAAAAACTTTTTGTTAGTATTTTCTCCCTTTCTCATCTCATTCCCTCCCACCCATCACTGCAATTTCTCTATTTCTTCACATGGTGCCATTTCTACTCTCTTTTTTAAAGAAGTTTCCCTATTATATACAAATGCCTAAGTAATTTACATGGAAGTATATAATGTGCAGAAGCCTGTATAAATGGCTTAAATGTACCATGGTTATGTTCCTGGAATAAACTGTTGCTATTTCTACTGCTACAGAACAGTTAAGTCAAACTTTTGAATTAGGTCAACAAAATCCACAAATAGGGTGGAATCTTTGGACTGTCTAGGCAGGGACAGATCTGGAATAAATCAGCCACAGATATCACTTGTCAGCATGCTGAGGGAGGCATTTCAAATAAGGGTAGAAGGTACGTCAAGAATATTGGCTTCTGGTAGCATTATGATGCATCCGTTAAATCTATATTGAGAGTTTTCCATCATGTGGATTCAAGCTAACATAATCGTTTTATGGCAGTAATGTCTAAACAAGAGTCCACAATTAGGCTGTATTTTTATCTTGACTTGTGAACTATCGCTGCCAACTACTCAAATTTCAAGCTTGTTGAGACATATGTTATCCCTGGAAACCCTTCATAAAAATGAAGCATTTTACTGTCCCACCAATTCAAGTGTGCTCTGGTCAGTTCCCCATCTAGATCCAAATTAACCATGTAATCGTTCCTATACTACTGAGTAGTATTTTAAATGGCTTTTTAAGCAAAACCAAAAAGAACAAATTTATTTCTATTTGTGCAAAAACACAATATGGTTTGGATTCTCTTTTCTAGCTTTTTAAATATTGAGACAGAATGAAGTCGTGGGAAAAGAACTGGATATGGAATTAAGAAGATCTTTATTTGAAATCTGGCTCTGCTGCTACTTCTAGCTATTTGATCCCATAAAGTCACTTAACTTATCTAGCCTCAGTTTCTTTATCCAGCAAATGGGGATCTACTAGTGAATCCAATGAGCTAATAAGGATCTAACAAATTAGCATACTACCGTTGGGATTAATCACACCATTTTACAATTTGTGTGTATAAAGTTGCCAATATGATTAGTATAAAATGAGAATGAAAAAACTTTCAGCTAGAGGCAGGAATATTTTGGTTAAAAGGAAATTAAAACACTAGAGAACAAGAGCAAGATAAGAATGATTACAACGTCTGCATTTATAGCCCACATGTCACAGTTCAGTATTTATAGGTTTGTTAGTGACAGCCTTCCCAGTATAGCAATGTTAATTACGAAGTAGCTGTTGGTTCCACTGACACAGCGCTGTTCACCTGACCAGGGCTAGAACTACTCACCATTTCCATAGATGATCATTTAATTTAAGGGTCCAAAATATACAACAATAAATCAGTTTGTGTTTCTGATTATAATATCTTGAAATCTTACTTTCAAATACCCTAGTGATTTTTTAAAACAAATCTTAGTGCCTTTTATTTCCCAAATATGATTTGTAATTATCTGAGCTGGACTAAAACCTCAGAAGGAGGTGATGGGTCTAAGGCTGAACACAGTATTAAATGTATACTTAAATTTTCCAGAGCCCAAAACTCCTGTTTTTACTAAAATGCCATGATCGAAGGAATAGATATAATAAATATGAAGAGAAAGAATAGGAGAAAGAAAGAGAAAGAGAGAGAGAGAAAGAAAGAGAGAGAGAGAGAGAAATATTGAAGAGAGGCTTGAGGAAATGTTCAGTGGAAAATCTGTAGAAATGATGTAAGAGAGAGCGAAGGCAGGGATTGGAGTAAGGGGTGTATAACTGAGACTATAAAAACTCAGAGAGAAAACTCACCATCAGGGCTGAGTTTAGGAGAAACTGTACAGACAGGACTCTAAAGTTAGAATCTCCTGATCTTTCACAAGGTAAGTTAAATATAAAAGCTGATAAAAATTTAGTATTTTCTCCTTTTAACTATTTTTAAATTTTTACATACTTTTAATGTTTTGGTTGTATTTTGATTTTGTTAAAATTAGAAATGTTTTTGGAGGGTAATATTTCCATCTCTAAAATGAGTACAAAATCTAAGAAGATAATTTTGTAATGCAAACTATGGGTGCAGCTAATTGTTTACTCAGGCATTTCATATGTATTACATTATTTTTTAGCTTTTATTTTCCATTTCAAAACAAAGAAAAAGGGAATTCAAGATGATGATTCTATATGTATGTTAATAGTATTAGTTTGCTTCCATCAAAGATGATCAATGTTAGGAAATTTTTTAATGTACGAAAGAGATCCACTTATAACAACTTAGGTAGGAAGGAAACTTTTCCTCTTATCTTTATTTCTATCAAAATTGGAGCCAAAGAACATCCCTAAATTAATCAAATTCTATATTCTTTAAATCTAAATTATCCTGTTTTTCTTCTTGTGAAACTCAAATGTGCAAGTATGATATTAATAACAGTTTAGAGTAGACAGATCATATTTATTCTTCAGTATTTAATGAAGTGCTCTTGCTGTTAAATGATTGAATTGAAAGTTAATCTGAAACATACATTTGAGTTCTGTTTAAAAACAAATTTAATATTTTGCTTCAGGTTTTGTTCTGTGGAAATGGTGTACACTCTATAAATCCAGTTTAGCAAGGCAAATACTGCTCCTTTGAATTACAATAATAGGTTCTATAGGTTTAGAATTGTGATGATTTTTTCTGAGTTATATTTCCAGAAATTAAATAATTTTAACAATGATTTATGATTATTTTAATGCCCATAGAGGCTATAGAATTGATAAGATTATATTAATTTTCTCCCCCAAAACATCAGGCACATTTTGTGTCTCCTCTTCAGTTTGGTGCCTACCCTTCAGCAGTCACAGGACTTTTCTGTGACTGCCTTATGCCTTCTCCCTTAGGGAAGCCTCTCAACGCCAAACCCACTCCCCCGCCCCCCCCTCCTCTTCACCATTTTATAACTCCCCTTCAGCTCCTCTCCCGTGGGCAAGTTAATTGTCTCTGAGCTTCGCTCTCTTTATCCACTGAGGGTTTTAATTTGACCGTTTTTAATGAGTGCCCCTTCCTTTCTAAAAATCTATATTCCTATGACACAGAGGTCTCTATTCACGTGAAAAAATGCACTTTTAAAATTTCATCCAACCCACCGCTGGCATATTGGTCACTGACCCACCAAGTCACAGCTGTGGCTTCCCGTGGACCTCTCCATGGGCTTCCATGGGCCCCATGGTGGCGGCTGCTTTTCCCTGCAAGCTCTGACTTCTCTGTCCATGCCAGCACTCTAAGAAAATTGGAAAGTGATGTCCTCTCTTCCCTGACCTTCTTTATAGCCCATCCCTTCCCAGCTGCTCTCTCACTTGTGTCAAGTGTAGTTCCTGTCAGTTAAGGTCCTTAATTCCCATAACACCCATGGCGGTTCTGCTTCCATGACACAAACCTGACTATGCCACACTGTCGGTATTACAGAAACTATGTGAAAAATTGTGATTCTAACAACATAATTAGTGACTTGAATTAGGTCAATAAAGATATCTTATGAAGTATAAAACAAAAAAATTTATTTCATATATTACATTAAAATTCAAATAAATATTCATTTTGTTAATTAGAGCTTGAAGAATAATTATGCTTCGAGTATACTGAGATTTCTTCCCCTTGTTTTCTTCCCCTTATGATATTCTTTATAGTTGTATGCTAATATTCTCATAGAAATATTATGGCTGAAATTAATGATAATGTGTAGCATACAGTAATATCAAATATTAGAGTGATTGCCACTTGTAAGTCTTTCTAGTGAAATTTCTTTCTCCCGCTCAATATTACTTTATTAAACTTAAATTTCTATCACTCTGCTATAATTCTAGATTCTAAGGACTAATTTTTTCCCTTATAATGAACAAGGATAACAAAGGGCTTTTTCATAAAAATAATAAAAATTTTGAAAAATTGTCATATTTAGGAGGCAAGGCAGGGTGATAGCTATTATTTATTGAGTGATTATTTTGTGCCAGTCACTTTACCTATATTATTTCTAATCCTTATAGTAAGCCTACAAACTAAGTCTTTGCCCCATTTTCCCAATAAGGACATTAAGCCAGAGAGGCTAAATAACATGCTCAGTCAGGAATCATACCCACGTCTCTATAACTTAAGGACCAACCAAACTCTTTCTACTAATTCAACTTGTGTTCTTAGAGAGCATTCACACACTACGAGAAGTTAGGGGACCAGGGATTTAAAATACCCCAGCTCATGTCAGTTAATCTATTCAAACAACAGAATTACAATATTTTCCACATAGATCTAACATGATTGTTAGGGTGAAAGGAGCTAGATGAATTTCATAATAATAAAGTCCTTGCAAATGTTGAAATAAAAAGTTATATATAAAAACTGCACTTGAAGGAAATGAAAGCATTCCACAAAGAGTATGCTGTTGGTGGAGGAAAGCCCTGGCTGGGCAATGGTTGAGGGGCTTCTCCTTTTAACTATTTTTAAATTTTTACATATTTTTAATGTTTTGGTTGTATTTTGATTTTGTTAAAATTAGAAATGTTTTGGGGGGTAATATTTCCATCTCTAAAATGAGTGTAAAATCTAAGAAGATAATTTTGTAATGCAAACTACGGGCTATGTAATCCATCCCCACCAGGCTGTGCACACCTGAGGACAAGGAGAGTGTCTTAGTTACCTTTACATCACTGGTGTCTGAGGTACAGTGTCTACCTAATAAATGTATCCTGTTGTTATTATAAAATTTATATTTTTGGCCCTTTGTTTACATTTTAGAGAGTATTTTTCATTGATTATATTGGCTAGTTTAGTATAATTAAAATCTAAGTCAATATTTAATTAAATATTATATATAAGTTCAAAGTGGGATAAAGGGCAAAGGAAGTGATGATATTGCCCATTATCCTAAAGCTTATTATGACATATTTAACTGCATTTCTCCTAACTGAACTTTTAAAAATCTTTTAATACCACATAAAAATTGCCTGTGTATTAAATGGCCAGCCTGTCAAGTACAGCTCTGCAAACTTTCTCCTGTCCCCAATTTTAAAGATTGAAACCTGTTGTTAAACATTAGAATTAAACAACAAATGCCCTTTCCAGAGTTGTATACAATTGTAACACAAAGTTCTCTTCTACTTCTAGGTGACAGTAATAATTCAGGGATCTCGACATACATTAGTATTTGATAAAGAGCAATGTTAAACTGTACTGCAAAGATTACTAGGGAATATTGATGCAAGTCCCTCGCATTAGAATGAGAATCTGCGATGTAAAACATTAATGGACACACAGGCAAGAGCTTTATCACACATTGTTGTACACATAAAACTTGGGCAAATCTCTCCCTCTCCTTCCCTAAGCTTTAGTTTTCATATCAGTAAAACTGGAATATTAATATTTGCCCTGCATTTCTATCTACCGCCACATAGACTGCTCCATGCATTCAATTCAACATATATAACGTTGACCCTATATGCATTCTTTTGGGTGCTGAGATACACTGGTAAACATGACATAATTCCTACCCTCAAGGAGTTTACATTGACAGCTAAATACTTTGTTAAACATACATACCTGGGTTTTTCAATAATGGGATCTTCCTTGACAGCAGCACATAGGTTTCTGCCTTCTTAAATTTTTGCAAGAAAGATACTAGTGGTATGATTGAAAACTCCAAATAGAAAAAAAGAACAAACTTTTACAATTCTGGAAGGCTATAGTGTCCAAAATAGAATGAAAATGGTGCCAAAGAGAATAAAATCAGTTAACTCATATATAACAGCAAATTATCATTTTTCCTGATTTGTAGCATTCAGGGAAAGTCATTGTAAAACGCAGGTGTCTTCCACATTAGGAACACCTCATCCATAAAGATTTTACTTTATAAGCAATTTGTTTTTGAGATGGAAAAATGTTTTATACTTCCACAAATAGGTTGTACTTGAAGGAGCATGAAACTGAGTGTCTGAAAATGTAAGTTGTTCTTCTGGCTCTTCTTCTAACTGGCTTTGTGACTTTGGAAAATTTACTACTGCTGATTGAAGAGTAATAAGAAATGGGAAAGAAATTCCTAATATTTCAATTTTTTAAAAAATGGGAAATGTTAAATTTTTCAGTGTCAATTTGGACCTTCCTTTCAGGATCATACTCAAAATATAAAGCAAGATGACCATCACACAATGCACAGAAAATAACAAATTTCCCAGGGACTTTTAACAAATGACCAAGCCCTGTGATTATTTCTCAGATATATTTTTGTGAAGATGATATATAAGTGCTGTGCATGTCAGTGATAGAAGCTACAACTTGTAATTCAATTGCTCTTCAATGAAATCTTCAGTGATTCTAAATCTACTTGAGTTTATAAGGATCTGAAACTAATTCCCCACTTCTGAAACTCTAAGTGACATAGCCACACTCAGTTCCCTTGTTGGTGGAGCCGATTTCACTAAAGCTGGGGAAAAGCAGCACCAATAAAGAGACCGCAAAATCCTCGCCTCTGCTTTCCAGCAGGCAAAGTGTCTCAAGCACCTGGTGCTTCACTCATCAAAGAAAGCTAGAAACAACTATCTTTCACGCCATGTTTGAATGTCATTCACTGAAATACCAAGATTGTCTGTATAATGTCAAATTGTAATGTATCCTCTTGGTTGTTTAACATACGTTTTGCAGATTGTCTCTATAAATGGCCCCAAATTCCCTAAGTGGTTGTTGAATATAAGCTTTATGTTCCCTGGAAGGAGTTGGCTTCAAAGACCAGCCTTCAGCTCAGTAATAATTACTTTTATAACATGTCGTTAATCTTTCCACGTTACCTTAGAGTTTACAAAATGTTTTCATGCACAATTTAGAGTTCACACTGAAAAGTTTTTACCTATGATAAAATAAGAAAAAAAAATGGTGTGGTGTTTTTATATAGATGATATATAACTTTATATATTTTAGAAAATAATATTAAATATAAATTAAATCTTTTTATTGTTCTTGTTTGTAAAACTTAAGCCAAATCCGTAATAAGTTGTGCTAATTGTAAATCAGTCATGTAATTTTAAGTTAACTATAATTAATTAAAATTTTGTGAATTCATAAAGTGAATTTTATTAGATACTTTTAACAGTTTATGCCTCTTGTTCAAGGTCACCAGATCAATAAATAGCACAGCCAAAACACTCATTCTTATCCTTCAGCTCAATTCTGAGGTTTTTTTTCACCATCACAGAAATAATTTCCTCATATTGAATACCTGTTCATTGGTTGAAAGAGTTTTATTTTTCAAGTATTTATTAGTTCATCTAAAGAAGACTTTGGGGGTAACATTATGTGTAACATATATGTACATATTTGGATATATATGTAAATTGGTGGAGGTTTCTGATAGCTGAAAATTTCTTTTATCAAAAATTCCTATTTTGTGTCAACTGATTTTTATATCTACTAAAACTATTATTTGTGATTACTGTACAAATATTTAAATGATTATTTTATTTTGATAGATAGACTGTCAACTCTAAATGCAGGGGAATAGGAACTCAATCAAATCTTTAAAAATTTTAATATTACTTATGTGATTTTTAAAATTTTTATGTGATAGTATGTTAAATATTGTACCATTCTTTTTTTCTCTGAGGGATATAACTGCATGCTATGACATCTGGCTTCTCAGCTCTAACAAATTTTGCTTTGAAAATGTGGGAAAATTGAGCACAGTGACTTAAGCATGATGACAAAAAATGTAAAAAAAACAAATAAACATTTGAAAATAAATAGATATATCATATTTCATTTATTCTTATGTATATTTAATATTTCTGAATTAGAGTGAGTCTTATACTTGATAGCCTGTCATAATTTAATTGGTAGCACTTTTTTCTTTTTTACATTTATTTATAAAATTGGTTCTCATACCACAAATGATATCTTACACTAAAGATTTGGAAGTCTTTTCTTGTCAGGTGAAATATTCAAAAGGAATATATTTATATCTAAACCTAGATGCAATATTATATATAGATGCAGCTGATTTGAGGGACAGCAGAGAGGTTTCCCTAGCTGAACATTCACCTGCTATTATCATTACCTATGGTGTCTGCACTTAAAACAGAAAAGAGGCGGATATATCAACAGACTCTAAGAAAGCTAGAAGTAACTTTGTAGGTCAGTAAGACTGGCCCCATTTTACTCAGTCTACAGAAGAGAATTTGCCTAAACTCATGCAGTGATGTAGTCCAGGCATAGCCTGAGTCTCACATATCCTAGATCAGGTCTGTTTCTATTACAGCAACCCATACAGATTTTCTGTTAAGCATGGTCATTTTAAAGCCCTCTTTTAAAAAAAAAAATTATAATCACTCTGTTATCTACTATTCCTACTGCTTTTCTCTATTATCAAAAAGGCCTGAGTGGCTATAACTTATGGGGCAGGGTCAGGGATATATTGAAGAGCATACTTTGTTTTACAGATTTACTTAGGGCCAAGCTGATTTTCCTCTTGTCTAGAAGACCACCCTCATTTTTGGAGAAAGAAGACTGTGGGCAGTGTTGTGGGCAGGCACACATAGTCATCTGCTAGTGTCCGAACTTGAAACCGTTTGAAGCATGTCCTACTATATCTCACTTAAATGTGTATGCTCTGACAAAGTGGGAAGAGAAGATAAAAAACATTTTAAGTTGCTTTTTAAGTCCTTTATTGTTAAGTCCTTTATCTTTAATTTTTGTTGAACATAGGGGTGAGTAGAGTCTGTTTTGAATATTTCCTATCAAGAAATTAGGGAAAATAATTCTAGGAGTTATCAAGATTCACCCCCAAACTCAGTCTTCTTCTGAGTGTGTCTAATGGTTAGATCTATCTTTAAATCTGATACTGTTGAAGAGAAATTTCTTCAATCACCTGAGTAGTTTATTTTTCTTCAACACCAGCCTTCTAAGGCAGATAATATAAAAGTTCTTAGTTTAAAAAATGTATTAGATCATATACTGGCTAATGCTTCTCTTTGTTAGCATAATCCTCTCTTACTGTAACACCTCCCCTCATCCCAGTTTATTCTTTCATTTTTAGATCAGTGATTCTCAATCTTTTCTTTTTGCCCCAACCCACTTAACAGGTTTTTTTCTTTTTTACGGCAACAGTGACTCTTTGCACCACTGATTTTCAATAATGCAAACATCTTTCTTCATTTTAACAGACCTCTCATTGATTGTTGCTTTAAATAAAATTAAATCAATTCCTTTACTACTGAACTTTCAGAGTCAGTCTTTAAACACCAATGCACTATTAATATTCTAAAGGAATATTCAATATATGTTGTTTCCCATACTTAAATGTTCAAACTTCATACCTCCCCACCTCACTCTCTCCAACACCACTCCAGTCACAGTCTGGAGAATCCGTTCAGAATACAATGGGTTCTTAAATGTGAAAAATCTTTGACACAAAGGTTAAGTGGTTTTACGGCATAAGATGTTTGTTTACTCAGCAGTATTATTTAACAAGTGAAAATGCATACACATCAAAGATTGGCTAAAAAATTAATAAAGTACACACAGTATCTTATAAGGCAGATCTCATGTCCATTGTCTCTTCTGAAACTCCTCAATGGCCCAAAGAAATAATATTCAAATATTACTTAGTAAAAATTATTGGTGTACTGAAAAAATTGTAAACACCTCCACTTTACTATATTCACACAATGAATATCCTTTGAGTGTTTATCCTGTGATCTAGAGTGTACATGGGACTGAGCAGATTTTAAAATCGTGGGCTATATTTATCCACTATCAACAAAATAGGGAAATGGAGCCGAACCTGGTCTTTTCCTTCCCTCCCTATAATTTCCTCTGTTTCTAATTTTGTAGCAATCAAGTTTCAACTAGTTAATCAAATGTCTTTTGTGTGGCAGGTGCCAGGGTGTTTGTTTTCATTAGTGTACCAAATGCCATATTTAGGAACTTGGCCTCTTGGTTAACTGGCTACAAGCATGGCTTTAAACCATTAAATGTGTGTATTTAAACTCTGCACTTATTTTTACATCTCCCTATCCAAATAATCAGGATGTGGTTATCTGTAAGATGATACATTAGGACTTTTTTCCTATATACACCCAAGTACAAAAATATATGCCTCAGACATAATCATCAATATTGTAAACACCCATCATCCTGTGCCATTTATAAGATCGCAGAGATGGAGAAGCCTGGTTAGGAAAATGTGCATAAAAATAGTTAAAGGAAATCCACATGGAAAGACTTATAAAATAGAGCAAGTTTATATGTTGTAACCTGTTTTTAACATGATAAAAAACGAGGAAGGATAACATCACAATTGTGGTTTATCTTTGATTGAATGAGAGAACTATTTTAAAAAGAGAGGGAGATGCCAGAAATATAAAACAACTCTTAAATAGTAATGTTTTTTAAGATATCTTCCTTTTTATTGGGGAAAATTGAAGAAACATCAACAAAATCAGATGGAAAAATATGATTCAGTGGCTGAACTTCTCAAGGAATATGTATTGGGATTTGGGGTTGATATTTTTAACAGATAATGTTGCATTCTTTCTTGTTACTTTTCTACTGTGTCAATAGAGGCATAATTATGATTTATTGTTTTGCTTTGTTTTGTTTTCTGATGCTTGACAAAAAACTCAGTTCAAATATGAGTTTTTCAGGAAGAGGACACAGAAGTTACTGACCCCTTCCAAAGAGGGCAGAACACAGGGGAGTGGTTGTAACTAACAAACATTATGTAGCAAGATCCCAAAATAGATCAATTAGAGATATAATGGAGAACTAGTTTAGACTACATTACATGAAAATTAAGATTATATATAACAAATAAATGCTACAGGCAATGTTAAGATATTTTATCTTTAAGTCTAAATACTTTGTTTATATAAAACACTTATTTGTCTATTTTTCTAGAAGATAGCATTTATTACTAAAATCTGCATTGAGGTTTCATAGTAATGGTATTTTCAGGAAGTGTCATATAGAAAATCTTGGGTCACACCAAAGAGAATGTAGTTCCTGTAGAAATATTTAGTAATACCTCATATATATTCTTTCACTAACAAATTATAAATACTATATGAGATAAAGAGAACATACATGGATGCACTCAACCCTCTCAAAGCTCCTTTGTGGTGAGAATTACTCCTCACTTCACAAATATGGAAAATAAAACTAGAGTAGGTTGAATCATGTACACCAAGGTCACACTAACACTGAAGCAAAAATGAGACACTAATCGAGTTCTTCGGATTCATGCAAGAACCCCTTTCTTTTTGCTCTCAGCAGATTTCCCAGTGATATTTTTAAGGGAAATAGAAGTTTACTGAGACCTTGCATTCATAAAAGGTGAGCTGGGGGACTTCCCAATGCCATACTAGGTGGGGAAGGCAAGTCCGTTCTGTTGTAACTCACAACCTGTGATCTTCCCTCACCTTGTACCAGTGGCCACTGTGGCAGGCAGCAGGCCTGATATAGATCACAGATTAGCTTTAATTGGATATATCATGGTTTTTAATGTAAAAGAATAAATGTATACATGACATCTTCCTGCTTACCACACCGAATTAACAAATGTATTATTTTGACATATTTGTTTTGAATATATATATATATATATATATATATATATAGAGAGAGAGAGAGAGAGAGAGAGAGAGAGACTTTTATGTTTCCTCCATAATTTCATTTGCTTCTCACTTTATCCAGGGGCAATCATAGTCATGAATCAAGTTCCATTGGTTTATACTTTAATTATATGTATAGATTTCTAAATATATGGAATTGCTTTGCATATTTCCAATTTAGGTAAATAGTAGATATGCTATATGTAATGCTCTAGAAGATCTAATTTGCCCCCAAACTGTTTTTGTAATCCATTCTTATAAATACATATAACATTTAGGTCATTTGTTTCAACTGTGTATACATATATTTAAGTCATTTGCTTTAAGTCTATGGTATGAATATACATCAGTTGATGTATCCATTTCTTCTTGAGTAGGTTAGTTGGGTTGATTCTAATTTTTTACTAATATAAACAATGAGACAATGAACTTCTAGATACATGTCTCTGTATAAGCATCGGTCCATTGATACTTATATATCTAATTTCTATTTTTTTTACTTTTTATTGTTGTTCAAGTACAGTTGTCCCCATTTTCGTGCCATCTCTCTCCCCTCCCCCACCTCCCACCCTAAATCCTACCCTTTTTGACTTTGTCTGTGGGTCCTGTACACAAGTTCCTTGACAGCCCTTCCCCTTCTTTCCCACTAATCCTGCTCCCCAATCCCCTCTGGTTACTGTCAGGTTGTTCTTTATTCAATGCCTCTGGCTATATTTTGCTTACTTGTTTGTTTTGTTGATTAGGTTCCACTTATAGGTGAGATCATATGGTATCTGTCTTTTACCGCCTGGCTTATGTCACTTAGCATAATGCTCTCCAGTTCCATCCATGCTGTTGCGAAGGATAGGAACTCCTTCTTTCTTTCTGCTGCATAGTACAGCTGCATGCGGGAAAAAAAAAAGAAAAGAAAGACAGAAACTCGACCACCAACTTACACCATACACAAAAATAAACTCAACATACAATACTTAAATATAAGCCACGTCACCATAAAAGTCTAGGGGAGAACCTAGGCAGGAAAATCTCAGATATTTCACGCAGCAATATTTTCACTGATGTGTCCCTTAGGGCAAGGGACATCAAAATAGAAAGCTTCTGCACAGCTAAAATTTTTGTCAGTTATTTAAATTTTCCAAATACTTATCTTTTCTTTTTACATGCATTGGATATATATTCCACTTTTTAATTTGTTTCTTATTTTGTTCATTGTATCTTAGCATACAGAAGTTTTCAATTTTAATATAATGAAGTCTTACAGAATTTCCTATAGAGATACATCTTTTGAATATTGTTTAACAAACCATTGTATATCACAAGGACATAAAGATATCCTCCTAGTGGATCTGTGGTGTTTTTGACATTTTGAATTTAAATGCTTTTAGACACAGCACATTCTCTCTGGTTCACCACAGACCTCAACAGGTTTTATTCTCTCATACTTAACCAATTTTACACATTTCCCCTTAGGTACATGAGGCTGCAATCCCTGGATTCGACAGACAAAGAATAAAGTTACACAAACTAGATTTCTCAGACTTGGGTTACTTTTAATTAAGTTATTACAGCTGTAGAACTCCAATCTACACTCCCTCAGAAGTGGAGCCTTGATAGGGTTCATTCTGGCAGAGTGACGGCTTCTATTAACTATTATTTAAGTTTTGCAAAAGTGCACTCCAGCATACAGAGGCTGAATAATTTGATTTATCACCTGTATATAATAAGCTTTATAGGAGTTTTGTTTTCTATCTTTATGTGTCTAACAATGTTAACCCTGGTGTATGTTACCTTAGATGCTGGACTGGAGACTGGCAAGTGCACATTTTATCCTGGCTGTGACATTGATGCTGTGGGGCTCAGGGGAAGTGCTCTCAGTGGATGTAGCAACAGAGGTAATGGGAACTAGCTTAAGGGACCAAATATATATATATTTATAAATATATTTATGAACAGAAGCCATTTCTACTGGTATCAGAAGCAGGTTCTGCTGACAAATAGGGAGATGCCTTGAAAACACAAAATCAAGGAAATCAACATTTTTTCTATGCTTTGTCTTCACTGTGGATTCAGGGAAAGCAAGGTATCTAAATGTTAAAAGAAAACAAAAATCCGGAATAAGCAATATTTGTATTCCATGAACAAAAATCATATGAGAAAATTTATCATTTCATCCATATGTATAATTAAATTAAATACATAAAGTTGAAGTGCTTTTATGTGAAATTTGAAGTTATTTATATGGCAAAATTTGAGTAGTTTTGGCCAAACTTCTTATTACTATACAAATGTTTTCTTTTTGCTAAAGTGAAAAGGAAATATATGTGAAGACATCTTCACAGAAAGACAAGTTAATTTGGCTTATTTGATCTTATTAGAAAGTAATAGTCTTCATACTTATATAAAGTGCAAAGACTGAAATGCATTGACCAAAGAACAAGTTTGTATGAGTTCTATGATTTCTTGAGGATTAAAAACATCTTTAAAAATAAACAAAACTCTATTTTGTGAATATGTCAGTTTGAAGGATGAAAACATATTTTTTTGGAAGATGCTCTGAGAGATAATGAAATGTCTCCTATTTTTTCCTTTGAATATTTGTCTCCTGCTCTTTAGAATTTCTTTCTCATGATTAGAGAGTTTTTCTCCTCTCCAGTTTCTATGTTGTCAGACTTACATAGGGAAGTGATAGAAGTTGAGATTTTAAGAGGAGATTGGAACCATATTGCAGACTGCACTGTAAGTAACAAAGAGCGCTTAGCGACTTTTAATTTTCTCTTTATACAATGAAAGTGATGTTGGAGATAATTAACTTAACGGTAGTATTCAGGATAGAATAGGAAAGTGAGGGCGATAAAAGAAAAAATATTATAAGGTGATAAACCGTGAAGAGGACCTGATATGGGAATCACAAAGAGCTGAAGAAAGAGAGGTTTTCCAGGAAAAACCAGACTTAGTAACTTGAACATGACAATTAAAATAAACTCAACAACTTTGAATCTGGGTGTCAGGGTATAAGAATTTCAAAAAAGAGTTGATGGAGTCAAGGATAAATAGCCTTGGAAAATGCTACTCTGTTGTTTTATTGAAGAAAATAAAGAGAATAGAAGAAATAACAAGAACGACAAGAAGTGACAGAAAAAGAGTCTAGTCTATGTCAAGAATCTGACACATGGAAGAATGTGATTAAAGGGCAAAGATCCTTGGAGCTAAGTTTCTTCCTGTAGGGAAATATTCTCAGGCTCCTGGAAAAGAAGTAGTATATCCTAGGCTACGCAATGACTTGAGATTGTTAACAGGAACATCTTGAAAATGGTGTGATTTGGCCTTGGAAAGGAAAAGACAGGATTCACAAACCTGACACCCATACTTTTATGAGTTGGATGAACTACAAATGGGCAATATGTGCAACAGACAAATAAACAAGAAATTTTATATGGGGCAATAAAGTCACTGGGAAAGCTCTGAGTCATTGCAGACATGCATTAATATTTCTTAATAAATCACATGGATAAAAATGGTAAGTTCCCTGAGGGCAGAGACTGCTAGATTTTGTTCATTGCTGTATCCCTTAAGTCTAATGCAGAACCTGGTACATAGGAATGCTTAGTGGCTTGAATCAATAAGGAATGAGTGAGTGGTGAAACCAATAGCATAAAGTTTAATGTTTTTTAGAATTAACTCAATAAATATTCATCAGAAATGTATTGAGTACTAACTGTGAGCAAAATACTGGGATAGGCATTTAATAGAGCAAATAAAAGACTAATTGGGCATCATCATTGCTCTCAAGTTACAATCTAATGTACAATACAAATATATTGTTATCAATCTAATACAAAGGAAAAATGCAATGAGTTCAAGGATCAAAGAGGTACAGCTAAAATGATATGGGAATAATAATGAAAGGTACAGTTGTAACTGGGAAAGAATCTGAAAGAATAATCAGTTAACATACTAAATTTGAGAGGCAGGCATGGAGTTCTGTTTTGGTGTGTATGTGTTGTCTCCCTTGAATTTCTGTTGGGTATACCTCACCTCTGTGTGTTTTGTCCCCAAAAGTCCATCTGGATCATGACTCCGTGAGAAATCATGTTTCATGACAAAGACGTCAGCTAAAAATAGCAAAAGCCAAATGCATGTGATTGCACATATTTGAGGTGAATGGAATCACCTTTTTTGCCCACTAGGCTTTTGATGCTGAAATCAAGGATGTGCAGTCACCACCCACAGCTAGAGAAGAGAAATCAGCAGCTGATCTTGCAGCAAAACTCATGCTTCTTGATGAACTCGTATCTCTGGAGAACGATGTTATTGAAACAAAAAAGAAAAGGAGCTTCTCTGGTTTTGGGTCTCCCTTGGACAGACTCTCAGCTGGTTCTATGGATCACAAAGGTAAACAGAGGTAAGTGAACACTTGGAGAAGGAACATTTTCATTTTCTAATTCTTCTGCTCTGGGTTCAGACACAGAATTCCACAGGGAAAAAAATACAATGAAAACCTCATAGGTAAACAGATTTGACAGCAGGTTAGCTAACTCGTGAGTTTAATAGTATGATTTTGGATATAACTATTTAAGGAGCAAAGTGATAGCTACAGTATGTATGCATTCACACTTTTGTCACAAAGTTTCCTGACAAAGATTCCATTATATGCAGATATAAAATACTGTAAGGCATCACAACATTTGGAAAGTGAGCTCTGAGATAAATATTATGGTTAATTGAGTTTTCTATTTATTAGGGGTAACCAGAATACCATTTTTTTTTAACCAATGATATGAAGTTTTCCAAGTTATATGACTAATTCAACTATTCTTTATCTGAAGGTAATGATTTCTTAGGACTTGGAGTCAGAACACATATATTTAAGTCAAATATCAGATTATTTCCAGCTATGTATTTTGTATGAGAATCTTATCCTCTGTGATGCTCAGCTTATCTATCTGTAAAATGGGGGGAATTACTTACCTTTGTAAAATTCAAATGAGTACTTTTTTTTTGCATGTCTTTTTTTAATATTTTTAATATATTTTATTGATTATGCTATTGTAGTTCTCCCAGTTTTTTCACCTTTGCCCCACTCCATCCAGTACCCCTCATTCCCTCTGGCAATCTCCCCCCTAAATTCATGTCCATGGGTCATGCATATAAATTATTTGGCTACTCTATTTCCTATGCTGTTCTTAACATCCTCCTATTTATTCTGTACCTACAAATTTGTACTTCTTAATCCCTGCACCTTTCCCACATTCTCTCCATTCTCCCATTCAACTGATAACCACCCCAAATGATCTCCATAGCTATGATTCTGTTTCTGTTCTGCTTGTTTGCTTAGTTTGTTTTTTAGATTTAATTGTTGATAGATGTGAATTTATTGCCATTTTAATGTTCATAGTTTTGATCTTCTTTTTCTTAAATAAGTCCCATTAACATTTCATATAATAATGTCTTGGCAATAATGAACTGCTTTAGCTTCACCTTGTCTTGGAAGCACTTTATCTTCCCTTTGATTCTAAATGATAGCTTTCCTGGATAGAGTAATCTAGGTTTTAGGTCATTGCTTTTCATCACTTTGAATACTTCTAGCCAGTCGATTCTAACCTGCAAAGTTTCTTTTGAGAAATTAGCTGACAGTCTTATGGGAACTCCCTTGTAGGTAATTATCTGCTTTTCTCTTGCCACTTTTAAGATTTCTCTTTTTCTTCAAACTTTGGCATTTTAATTATGATGTGTCTTGGTGTGGTCCTCTCTGGATCCATCTTGTTTGGGACTCTCTGTGCTTCCTAGACTTGCAAGTCTATTTCCTTCACCAAATTAGGAAAGTTTTCATTCATTAATTTTTCAAATACATTTTTTATTTTTTGCTCTTTCTCTTCACCCCTATGATTCAGATATCAGTACATTCGGTGTTGTTCCAGAGGCTCCTTACTCTATCTTTGTTTTGTTGTATTCATTTTTTCTTCTGGCTGTTCTGATTGAATGTTTTTTTTTCCTTTTTCATGTTCCAAATCATCTATTTGATTCTCAGCTTCATCCGCTCCACTGTTGGTTCCTGTAAATTTTTCTTTATTTCACTTACTGTAACTTTCATTTCAGCCTGGGTCTTTTTTATGTTGTTGAAGTACCCAGTGAGTTCCTTGAGCATTCTAATAACCAGTGTTTTGAACTCTGCATCTGATCTTTGTTTATTTCCATTTTGTTAGTCCAGAGTTTTGTTCTCTTCTTTCATTTGTGCCATATTTGTCTCCTCATTTTGACAACCTTCTTGTGTTTGTTTCTATGTATTAGGTAGAGCTTCTTTGACTCCCTGTCTTAGTAGTGTGGCCTATTGTAGAAAAGGGCACCAGGAAGTTGTATGGGGTAGGACCTTAGGTAACCATGAGGGTGGGGCAACCCATGTGAGCCAGGTTGATGGAATCTCAGATATGGTGTCTCCACTTTGTGGCTCCGTGTAAGGGGGGACTCAGAAAGGGGACTATGGCCTCTGCCTGGCCTCTGGAGTTTTGCACGGGAAGAAGCTGTTCCCCTGCACTCGTCCAGACGCCAGACGCTTTAGCTTCTCCCTGTATGCCCCTGGTGCCCTTCTGGCTGCTGCCCTGGTGCTAGAGCCAAGAAGGAGTGACCCTGCGTAAGTCCTAAGTCCATCGTAGGCCCTTTAAGAAGCGATGCTTGAGAATCCCACAGTTTCTTCTGCCACCCCAACTGCCACTGGCATATTCTGAAATTCAGACCCTACTTTAATTAAACAAATATAAATGAGTTGCACTTATGTAGAGGCACTATGTTGGGCTATGATGGAAAAGAGGAGGGATATACAGTCTCCTTCCCTCAATGAGGCCACATACTAATAAGAGACATAGCAATATTTATAACACAAAGCAAGAAAAGATATATTTGAAGAGCAATTTATAAAGAAGGCCATGGAAGTTCAAAGGATAAATGAAGAAGATATTGTGCCTTCTAATAAATATTATTTCTTTGAATCCTGGATCTTGCAACTACTGAATAATTTGAAAATCAATACATAAACATTATATGTAAATATTTATATATGAATTTATAATAGTATACCAAATATGTATTGCATAAATATATATTTTATAAATATATATAATCCACATTGAAGTTTCATCATAATAATTTCTTTCAGAAGTGTCATAAACAGAGACTATATTAGGAGATAGAGCCTATCTACCTAACAGAGCTCAGCTTCCAAAAGATAAAGGGAAGTTGGCAAGAATTTAATTACTATCTATTACTATCTATTACTATGAGCAGACTTTTACATATAAAGGCTAAAAATAAACTATTATAAAAACAGAAAATAATATTCTCATGAGTACTTCCTGAGGAAGCTAAAGGTGAGCTCCTTCGGGCAACCAAAATGACTACAGAAACATCATTATAAGAATTGGTGTGAGCATAACTTTAGAATTAAAGTGAAATGATGATTGCAAGAAAAACGGTGTCATGTGTTATACAATTTGAAACAACAAAGTATCAAACAATTCATGGACAATAATGAGAGCATATAAAATTTAAAGTGAGTTTTTTATTGCTTCATGGCTATTAACTGGGAATCAAAGGATATTACAACAAATAGTTTCTTGGGGACATGGAGAAGAAGAAAAAGAAAAGATTACCAACTAAATTTAATGACTCTTTTACAAAAGAATAAAATAAGAAAGCTGAAAACAGAGATGACCGAGATGTTTATAGTAAAATATTACTGTAAAAATAACCATAAGAATAAAAATTTAAATTCCTCCGTAAAAAAAGAAAGCACAATAAAATAGAACACAGTGAAAAACTGTATATAAAGTCTCACATATATAAATATTACTTTTAAAATATAATAAGACCAACATATTCATCATAGAAATAAATGTAAATGGATGTAACTTACGTTTCATTTTACAGGTATTTTCAAATTGACTCACAAAAGAAAATTTAACACTTTTCTGTGTACAAGAGACAAGGCAGACAATGAAAGAATGAACAAATTTTACAAGGAAAAAGAATTAAAAATGAAAAAGTGTACAAAACATATTTCAAAGAGAAACCACAGGGAATGTTAGGAAATAGAAATAAAGGTGTTAATAATAGGTTATTTTGGTTCACATTTAAAAATCCAAGACTGATGATCTATTGCAAATTTATAGAAGACCCACAACATAATTCATAAAACAAATTTAAAATCTGTTTTGAACTCTGAAATTCAATAACATGATATACAATTTTTTTCTCAAGTGCATACGGAATGTTCACAAAACATATCATATCTGAGGTGATAAATACCCTCAAAATATTCTAAAGAACAGATATATAACGGAAGCATTCACTAACCGAAGTGCAGTAAAAATGGAACTTAATAATAAAACCGGTAAACAAGCAGGCACTTTTACCTAGAAGTATAAACCATGTCATTAAATAAGCTGTTGGGTCAAAGAGGAATACAGAATAATTTGCATACTTTATTGAAAATAGTAATAATGATAGTGTAATATTGTGTGTAGATAATGCAAATATCAGATAAAAATTACCATTGTAGTAATAAAAATAAATTTAACACTATACAGGAAAAATCTAGAAGGGACAGCAAATCCATGAAAAGTGGGGGGGAAATGCTGAACAATGATAAAAGCTGAAATCTAAAAGTTTTTAAAGAAAAACACAGAATATAATAAATAAATGCAAAGCTGTTTTTTCAAATAACAAAAGGACAAACCACTAGCTAACCTAATTAATAAAAATTAGACAACAAATTCACAAAATTAGAAATGACAAGACAGAAATAACCATGATGAACTATCAAAACAGAAGGACTTTTAAAAAAGGATAGGAAGCTACTTTGCTCAACTGAAGACCTAGAAAATAATGGATAAATTTTAGAAAAATATAATTTACAAGCATTGACCACCCCCCCCAATAGAAAAAGTGGTTCAATTACCATGAAAAGCTTTTTTTTTCTGGTCTGGGGGAAAGCACCATGTCTAGGTATTTTCACAGGAATATTTTACTAAATCTTAAGTTATCAGATAATCTCAATATTATTTTAAATTTGAGCACAATAGAAAAGTAAACTTTTGAAGTTTATTTCCTGAAAGAAATATAATATTAACCTCCCCAATTAAAATTATTACATTTTAAAAAGAAAACTTTAGACTTATCTCATATATTAACGTCAATGCACTAATTCATATATAAGATGTTAGCAAATGGAATGCTACAACACATTAAAAATGTAACATGTCTCAACCAGTGGGTTTTCTTCCAGGAAAATAATTGTGATTCTGTTAAGAATTCCTTTCATGTAATCCTCATATTTACATGTTTATTTACAAATGACAAGTTGGAAAACTAAGAAAATCAATGGAAAAACTACAACAATGAAACTCTTTGGATACAAAGAATTCCATAAACATATAAAGCTAATAGCCTTTCTTTATACAAACGGAAATCAGATGGAAGATAGAAAACCTCATTTACAATAGCATGAAGATGGGGAAAAACCTACACATAAAGCTAACAGAATGTCTGAACAACATATGAGAAAAACTATAAAAATAATGCTAAAATAGAAAAAGTAGACTTGAACAAATGGAGACACATACTATGATCTTGGATCAGACTCAAAAACAGAAAGACACCAGCTCTTCCTTAATTAAATTACAAACAACAAGATTCCAATAAAATATACCATTATTATGTCTTGGAGCAAAAGTTATTATAAAAATCACTTGTAATAATTGAAAAGTAGTATATTTTCCCATCAGGAAAATGGAGACAACTGTCCTTGAACAACAATTTAAAAAATGAAAAAAATAAATAAATTCTAATAAAGTATAACTCTAAAGCAAAAAAGAAAGAAAGAAAGAAAGAAAGAAAGAAAGAAAGAAAGAAAACTAGTATAGCCAAGAAAATCCTAAAAAAAGAAAACAGAAGATGCTTACCAATAATTTTTTAATATTTTATTTCCTTTCTTTACAATAGCATATCATCAGCCCATGGATAAACCAAAACAAAGTAATAAATATACCCAATGAGCTTTATAAAAAGGAATATCTAATATTAGTGAGTTAAAAACATGGATTTTGAATAAGTGGTTTTGGGATATGAAAAAAGGATAAAAATAATCCAGTTTCAAACTTACATAATGATAAATTCTTTTTTATTTCAGTATTTATTTATTTATTTGTATCTTTTATTGAGTATGCTATTACAGTTGTCCCATTTTTCCCCCATATATCCCCTCCACCCTGCACCCCATCCCATCATCCCCACACCTCTTGACCCATGTCCATGGGCTGCACACACCAGTTCTTTGGCTTCTTAATTTCCCACACTACTCCCAGCCTCCTCCGTCCACTTTTCTTTTTTTGGTCATTTTCCCTACCACTTTCCCCAGCCCCACCCTCCCCCGCCTCCACCCTCAATCCTTCCCCCATTTGGCTTTGTCGATGGGCCTTTATGCATTCAAGGAACATTATGATAAATTCTAAGTGGATCAGAAATTTAAATTAAAAAAAAAAAGATGAACCCATATAGGTTCTAGAGGAAAACATTGGTGAAGTTCTATATAGAGAAATAGATAAATTCTTCCAAATTGTGATACAAATTTCAAAAACATTTCAGAAAAAATAAGAAAAAATTAATTTCATATTTTAGAAATTTCCATGGCAAATGATACCATAAAGGAAAGTAAAGAGAAAAAAATAATAAATTGGAAAAATCTTTGCAACTCGTATCAAAAACAAAGTGTTAATTTATATCTTTAATATACAAAGAACTTTTAAAATATAGGAGAAAAAAAGACAAAGCTATTAAAAATGAAATAAAAAATAGTTCATGGAAAAGAGAAATGCGAATGACTCCTAACCATGTAAAAAGATGCAACAATTCTCATAATGAGAAAAAAGAATTAAAACTTCACTGATAAGCTGGGTTTTGTATGTTAAAATGGCAAAACTCTATAAAAAAAGAAAATATAATAATTAGTAAGACTATGAGGAAAAGACACTCCTATATGTTGCTGATTAGAATGCAAAACAGAACCCATGTAGACGTGGATATGGATATATCCAGCAATATTACATACACACTCATCCTTTAGCCCAGCATTCCTATTTCTGAAAATCTCACAGGCAATAACAGTAAAAAAAAGAGAAAAGAAAAGAAAAGAAAGTGTGTATAAACTGTTCATTTTAGAATTATTTGTAACAACAAATTACATGAATCCAAAGGGGATTGTTTGAATCAACTATGACACAAAATGAAGTATTACCATAAGCTATAAAAGAATGAGGGCTATCTCTATATACTACTATAGTGTGAGATTTATGACGTTGTTAATTAGTAGCAGCAAAATGCATAAATGTGAATATAGTATGTTATTATTAAAAATGGCAATACAAGTACAAAAATGCTTAGATTAGAAAAGTAAAAGGATAAATATAAAATATTTTTAATGGTTGTCTATAATAAAAGATAAAAACAGTAAAAGAGACCAAAAGGAAAAGCCAGACTTATTTGAACATACTTTGTATTGTCTTTGGAACTATTTAAATATTTTACATATGATATAACAACAAATATTAACATTTTATACCTAAGTATTAAAAATAACTGAAGCAAAATAACATATTCCAGTTAATGATATTGCTGCACGATAAAGACTCATTGCAAGTGGTGAAATAAAATAATTTGACTGTATATCCCTAGTGAAATATATGAGGGAAAAAGCTTGGAAGAAACAAATCATAAAATTATTTTTGAGAAGTTATATTGTTAGTGGTGCTATGAGTATTGCTATCTCAGATGCTTGATTGTGTTTTGTGAGAAAAGCAAGTAAGTATTTTTTGATATTCTAATATTGTCATTTCTAAGGCTAATAAGAACTGGGATGCACAACATGAAATAAAAATGACAGTTGATATTTTATGTCTTCAGATTAAATTCTAAGGGCATTTCCTGTAAAATTTTTCTTAAGGATTCATATTTTATGCAGATATTCCTGTTCTTGGTCTTCAAGCAAATACTAAATTTTTGTATATTGGAAAACAATGGGAGATAAGTAATACCTATTGCATAAACTGTTTCTATATACATCCTTGAATTTTAATGGAAAAATAATTTTAGATTTCTTTCAAAGTAGAATGGTAACCCAAAGTTTAAGATTAAATTGCAGTTGTCCCCATTTTCCCCCCATTAGTCTCCCCTGTCCTACCCAGCCCCCACCTTCCACATTCAATTTCCCTCCCGCCCTCTCATCCCCGGCCCTGCTGTCTTTGTTCATACAAGTTCCTTGACTTGACACTTCGGCTTCTTCCCCCATTATCCTCCTCCCTCTCTGGTCACTGTCAGTTTGTTCTTTATTTCCTTGTCTCTGGTTCTATTTTGCTCACTTGTTTGTTTTGCTGATTAGGTTCCACTTATTGGTGAGATCATATGGGATTTGTCTTTTACCACCTGGCTTATTTCACTGAGCATAATACTCTATTATCTGTTACAAAGGTATTTCAGCATTATTTAAATATATACAATAAAGTCATAGGACTAAAATAAAAAAATTTCACATATTTAGTAGGAAGAATGTACAGCTTAGAACTTTGCAATTATTTTGTAAAAAGGAGGTTCATAAAAATTACCATAATTTTGCTTGGGAAAGCTGGACTCAAGGTTATTTGCTACTCTATTATCACATTACATGAGATAGTAGTTTTGATCCTTTAGTCCAGAAAGCTGTACGTCTTCTTTATTTATTTTTGAATTTCTAACAAAGTCAGGAACTTTCTTATTACCTTAATGTGAATGGATGTGCAAAACACCTTCTCTGTTGCTTACAAACATCTGTGGTTTTCGTGTATATGCCATCAATTTTTCTCCTCAGGCATGCATTTACCATCTTCCCATTCTCACCAAGAAAAGGATATGGTCTGAGATCCAGTTGCCATAGTGCACCTCTGAAGATCTCATCCATCACTAAATCCTGGGATTCATCAGCTTTTCTGATGTGTACTATCCCTTCTTAGAATAATGTTTTTAACTGGATAAAATCCATAACTTCAAAGATTACCAATATATAGAAACAGAATTATTAACATATTTTAAAACTGATTGTCATATGATGATATTTGCTTCTTTATTAACATATGAAATAACAAGATCTAAGAGATGGGTCTAAAAAACAACTATAATTTCAAGTAGTATTGAACTAGAAAACAATTTCAAACTATCTACAATGACTAAAGTATGATCTAAGTGTACCTGTGATTTTTATTAGTGACAAAGATCTAGATCTATGATTTGTTCTATACATTCATAATTGAAGCAAATGTTATATTTAAATTAGAGGGTAATTAAAGATATGATATTTTCTCATCTACATTTATGGATCCCTGAATTATAATGGTACATAACCCCAGATTTTAAAACTCTGAGTCTCAAGCATATGAAATGCATTATTTTATTTTCAATTACTATAAAATAATCAGACAATAAAATTCTTTGAACTCTGCTTTTGATAAGCTAAGCTCTACAAGAGATGATACAGAAGACTGAATGAAAAGCTGGGGAAAAATAAAAATGAAAACAAACATAAAAAGTTAAACAGGGCATATATAGTCTATGTCAGATCATATTAAAATGAAGCAAACAACTTATTGTTTTTTTTATTTTATATTATATTTAAAGTTCTTCACTTGGATATGACACTAGCTTAAATTTCAGATGGATGTGCAAGTTATCTTAATTCTCAGAGCAAATTAACTCAGCTATGCTTCAAAGTCCAAAATATTACCTTCAATAATTTCACGTGATTAAAACCTGAAAGTAAATGTTTGGGTAGTTCATTTAAACAAATTAAAAAAAAGCAGCTATGATGATATTTCTGGCAATTTTATCTGAATGCCCACTTAATATTAGAAGATATTAATGATTTGCTTGAAATTTTTCCGTAGGATTGTTTCCTTCATTCCTTCACACAATACTAAAAACACCTCCCCAAAACAATACTACTACTCTATATTTGAATTTCATTACTATAAATATTTTACAATTGTTATTGCTTTGATTCTCTCATTAATAATATTTCCAAATCAGCAAAGCAGATAACATCATTTTGTCAGAGTTCCTGGAGGAAACAGGCAGTCCATTTGAAACAGAAAAATTTGAGACGGGTTTATTCAGAGCAAGGCTATTTGTACCCACATCCCCACCCAAAAAAAGTAGGTGCAGGCAAATTGTAATGAATGGCACAACATTCTGGGGCCATAGTCTGAAGAGTCCGATTCCCTGAGCAGAGCAGCGACCTTCAGTCAGAGGGAAGTGATCTTGCAAAGAGGGCCAGGTTGAGATTTATTCTGATCCCATTCTCACTTCCTCTCCTTTTAGACTTTCCTGCCAAGGCCATTTACCTGCCCCAAACCAGAGCCAGAAAGTGCAGGAACTTTTCTGTGATCTGGATAGGTTAGCTTCCCACACTGAAAAGAGGGTGAGAAAAAGCCAAAAGTGCATCTGGAGAGCAACAGAAGATACCCAGCGTACACGTTCCATAGATTCAGGTCAATAAACACTTTGATTCATAGCATTGTCACTATAACCACTAAACTGAGAGAGTAGGAGGACCGGATGCGACACAATCAGAACACAGTTTTATACCCCACCCACATGCCTTCAAACCCATTCAGTAGTTGCTGTTTCCTGTTTTGTTTTTAATTGTTCTGCATTTACAGTTGTCCCCATTTTCCTGTTTCCTAGACACAAACAAAGGCAGGTACTATATAACTCTTTTGGTCACATTGAAATAATAAATATCTCTTAGGTCACTTTTATCAGAAAAGCAACCATATTTCTAATGAAAATAATCATTTTAATTAATCTCAAGTAATTAAAATAATCATAAGTAATTAAAATAATCATTCTTATGTCTTAGCCCAAATCACAAGTATTGTGAAAATTTCTCCTTTTCAAATTGGAAAGCTGCCACTGGAAGGGGCTAAAGTCAGTTTATCCTCATCTCTTTCCCTATCACAGTGAGCTAGCTGCCTCTGGTCCCCTCCCGTGTTGGCGACGGACACAAAGAAGTAAGGAAAAGCCTTGCTTGCCTGATACTGCCATGACCTGGTGTTAGTGCTCTCTGGCTTCAGGAAATGCTCAAAACTGACTCCTTATCATGGAATGTTGTTGTAGGGTCATTGCATAACCCTATGGGAAACACTGATATAAATTATTAAATATCCTTGCCCCCAGCCATGCTTCTCTTTCAGCAGGTCAATTTTGCTTCTCATAATCATCCTACCCTCTAAATTCATTTGTCACCATCACCAGCATCCTGCCAAAGCTGCCTTATGCATAACCCCTGGTAGAAAGCCTTTCGGGGAAAGGTCTTCTTATCATTAACCTAGGCCAACCCTTTCCCACATTGCTAGACATCAGCTCCAAAGAAAACCAACATCCTTGACTCTGGTCACTGAAAGTGAGCTCTTCTTTTTTATGTATCCCTCTCTTCACTCTGTCAGACAGCCAGTTCCCACAGCTTCTTGCCTTTTAGATTTCATAGATTTTGTTCTCTCAGGTCTACTTTGCTTCAACAGGTATATATGTGAAGCTCTCTGAATAGTTTTCTTGAAGTCCTCCCTCTATATAAAAGAGGAGGAAAAGTACTGGTGTTCTATAACAGCTTACTTCAGAGAAATTTTCCTTCTTTACCCAGTCGACATAAATCCTTTTTGGGGATTAAAGTTGGAAAAAACAGTTTGTAGCAACCTCCTTTGCAAATACTATGTAAGTCTACTTTTTTTTTGAAATGCAAGAGGAAATAATACTTTTTGTTTTCCCCAGCTTTTTGGGGCCACAGTCAAAACTGAGATAACCAAACTAAAGTAGAAAGAATCCTACTTTAACATTTTGGTACAGTTTTTACTTAATCCCTACAATAACCTAAGAAGATAGTACCTCATTTTATTGGTATGTTTTCAGAGAGATAAAATCGTTTCCCTAGCTAGAATGTCAGGGTGCTTAACTTTATGTCCCATGACTTACGCTTAAATAAGCTTCTCTGATAAAGAAATTAAAGGTCTGTGTGAATAAGGCACTTGTCCAAGTCCAGAAATAGTGAGGTTCATTACAATGTGTGCATTGAATAAATAGTTTGGGGAAAACTGTACTAATGATATATGAGTTCTGCTCCTAAGCCAGACATGAAGTTCAGACAAAAGTTGAGAATAGCAGCTCTAGCTTCACTTTGTCAACTGTGATTGCCCTTCTTGATGACAGCCCCAAAGATTAAAGGCCGAAGTCCTAACATATCATTTTCCTTCCTAATTCATCGTGAAGCAATGCCACAAACCGAGGCCAACGCAGGTACCTCATGGTTTCTGCTATTTCTTTCCAGCTCTTATTTGGTAATGCCCCAAGGGAGTAGTTCAAAATGGGCCCCATTTCAGAATAAGAAACACAGAAAAAGGATTCAGAGTATGGTGCCCTTTTCCAGACTTCCTTCCTCCTTGCTGAAAACCCTGGCTATAAGAAATTCATCTGGGGAAAATGATCTTGGGCCATTTTTGGCAGGAAGAGCCCTTGAAAGCGTCTCTGCACCCCAGCACACCACCACAGAATGAGAAAGTCCTTTTGCCTTTTCTCCCTATCCTGACTCACATATAAAGGTTTAAAACTTTCCCCTAAAAAGGTTAATACTTGATTCCGTATACAGGCTCTGCAATGTGCGTTATCCACTTCCCTTCGGTGCCCGTCCCCACCCCTGCAAAAAATAAAAATTCCAGAAGACATTTTTGTGCAAATCCATTTGCTGGATAGAAGTTTCAAAAGTTTCATTAGACCTTCAAAGAGGTTTCTAAGGCAAGCAAATGAAGACTTCCTCTGCCTTCTCATACAGCTCTGCAGTAGTTTTCAGATTAACCAGGCCTTGGTTATTTTACGCTAAACCTGGTCAATTTCATTATTTGATTCCTGCGCTCATGGTTTGTTTCAGAATGCCTGTTCAAATGGCCCATTCCTTGGAACAATACTTTAGAAGCTGATTTCATGCCTAGTCAGCACCATCATCATAAATTTAATAGAACCTGTTTAAAATTGAATTACCACTTTTGAGATAGAATTCCCAACGTCATAAGTCAACTTTCTCCTCATCAAGGAGCACTTCCTTTCATCGTTCTAAAATGTATCCAATTTATTAACTCATATTTCCCAGCCTCATATTTCCATGTAAAGGAACTTCAGTTAGGGAGAGACTGAACCCTCCCCCACCTTCTTACTCATTGCTTCCCAAAGGAGTAGTACTCATTTATCTGATAAGTCAGTTTGGGAGGAGGAGTTGAGCATGCCCAGCTCATCCCCTTTCTTCCTGTTTTTATTGGGTAACTATGAATACTTGTGTAAATCTGTCTAATCCAGGGAGGAAATGTAAGGAAGTCCTTTGAAATGCAGATTAAAGCCATATTGTACATTCAGCTTGATCCAAAAAACATTTTGATTTCTATGCACTGATCATTCATATCTTATTTCTCCACTGTTTCTCAATGTGGACTTGAGATCAAAGGACAATATTTACTAGTCCCTAAAAACTACATCATCACTCAGGCTTCATGCAGGCCTTCATCCCAGCATTCTGGAATTTGAGTTTAAACATGACTCTGTGGACGTTAACGATTTCCTTTTTCGTTCTTTACAGGGCTTTGCTGAGTCCTCCTTTTCAGTCTACCCTCATACATCCATCCTTCCAAGCGCATATATTCTGTCTTCTGATAGTCACTTCTTAATTCTATAATTTAATTTTAAATTATGACAATCAACATTGCAGGATTCAGGGGTCACCATTTGTTTTACTGTTTCCACGTGCTCCATAAGATTTTCCCGGAACCCCCAAATTGGTTATGATCTCTTCTCCTGTGGGATCCCAGAGCACTTCGAATGTCACTGTGTTAAACATCTACTGCTATGCAAACAAGTTTCCCAGAAATTAGGAACCTAAGACAATAATAAACACTTAGGTCCTCACACGGTTTCTGTGCATCAGAAATCCATAAAAAACTTGCTGGGTGCTTCTGGCTCAGGTCTCTCCTACGTTACAGTGAACATGTTGGCCGGGGCTGCTGTCCTCTGCAGGCTACACCTGAGCTGAGGATATCCATTTCCAAAATGGCCCACTCAGGGCTCACAGCAGGAAGTCTCAGTTCCTTACTAGCTGTTGGCAGGAGGTCTTAGTTCACTGCCACATAAACCTCTCCATAGGGCTGTGAAAGTGTTTTTAGGAAATGACAGTTGACTTCCCCTGGAGTGAGCGATCCAACAAAGCAAGGCAAAAACTGCAATATATTTTATTACTGAGGCTTGGAAGTCACACATCGTCATCTCCACGATTTACTATTGGTTATAGAGATTGTCCCTGTTTAAATGCAAAAGGAGACTGCACTATGGTAAAATTATTGGAGCTTGGGCACTATACTCATATAAGCTTTATAGAATAGCAATTTAATTTCACATTTTACTAATCTAAATTACTGAACTGTTTAAAAGAACATCTTTCATTATCATCACCATATTCTCTCTTTTTTATTGTAACTCAGTACTGGTGAAGCTGTATGTCTTTCTTAAAAGGGCACAGGCATTTATTGCCCCTTTAAGATGTAGCAGCAAAACAGACTATTTGTTTTAGGGTATGCTCTCCACACTCTAATTTCTAGGTTTTTTTCCTTGGAACTCAAAATCATGAGCAGGATCGATAAAAGTTGTGATATATCCAACAATTGGGGGAAAAGTGTTTAAGTTCACATGAAACACTTATCAAAATTAATAAAGCTCCTAATCACAAGTAAGCCTTAAATTTTGTTTGCTCTATCCTTCTACCTCCTCACCCAGTCTCCCCTGCCTGCTGACAGTTGTCATCCTGCTATCTATGAGCCTGTCATTATTTTGCTCATTAGTTGAGTTTGTTCATTAGATTCCACATATGTGGAAATCATATGGTATTTGTCTTTCTCTGACTAACTTGTTTCATTGAGCATAATGTTCTCCAGGTCCATCCATACCATCGGGAAGGGTGAAATGTTCTCCTTTTTTATGGCCAAGTAGTATTCCATTGTGTAAATTTCCCATAGTTGTTTTATCCATCATCTACTGATGGACACTTGGGCTGCTTCCAAATCTTGGTGATTGTAAATAACACTGCAATGAACATAGGGGTGCATATGTTCTTTCGAATTAGTGCTTCAGGTTTCTTAGGATAAATTCCCAGAAGTAGAATCTTTGGATCATAACGCAGCTCCATTTTTAATTTCTTGGGGTATCTCTATACCGCTTTCCACAGTGGCTGCACCAATCTGCACTTCCACCAACAGTGCAAAAGGGTTCCCCTTTCTCCAATCCTTGCCAGCATTTGTTTGTTGATTTACTGATGATGGGCATTATGACAGGTGTGAGATGATATCTCATTGCGGTTTTAATCTGCATTTCTTTGATGATTAGTGACATTGAGTATCTTTTCATATGTCTATTGGCCATCTGTATGTCCTCTTTGGAAAAGTGTCTATTCAGGTCCTTTGCCCATTTTTTAAATGGATTGTTTGGGTTTTTTGGTATTGAGATTTAGAAATTCTTTATAAATTTTGAATATTAACCCCTTATCAGGTGTTTTATTGGCAAATATGTTCTCCCATTCTGTGGGTTGTCTTTTCATTTTGTTAATGATTTCCTTTG
This sequence comes from Mormoops blainvillei, assembly GCA_004026545.1. Lineage (NCBI taxonomy): Eukaryota > Metazoa > Chordata > Mammalia > Chiroptera > Mormoopidae > Mormoops > Mormoops blainvillei. Next base: position 76,143 of record PVJD01005109.1, read on the forward strand.
CTGTACAAAAACCTTTTAATTTGATGTAGTCCCATTTGGTGTGGGATTTTTGTTTTGTTTTGTTTTTTGTTTTTTTGTCTCCTTTACCTGAGAAGATATATCAGAAAAAATATTGCTATGGGCAACCTCCGATATTTTGCTGCCTGTATCTTCTTCTAGGATTTTTATGGCTTCAGGTCTAATATTTACGTCTTTAATCCATTTTGAATTTACTCTTGTGTGTGGTGTAAGAAGGTGGTCTAGTTTCATTTTTTGCATGTATCCGTTCAATATTTCCAATACCATTTATTGAACAAACTATCTTTAGCCTATAGTGTGTGCTGGCTTCCTCTTTAAAATATTAATTAACTATAAACACGTGGGTTTATTTCTGGGCCCTCTATTCTATTCCATTGATTCATGTGTCTGTTTTTATGCCAGTGCCATGCTGTTTTTATTATAATGGCCTTATAGTATAATTTGATATTAGGTAGTATGATTCCTCCAACAGACTTCTTCTTTCTCAAGATTGCTATTGCTTTTGGGGGCCTTTTGTGTTTCCATATAAATTTTTGAAATATTTGGTCTAGTTCTGTGAAATGTCGTTGGTATCTTGATAGGAATTGCTTTGTATCTATAGATTGTTTTGGGTAATATGGACACTTTAATGATGTTAATTCTTCCTATCCAGGAACATGGTATGTGCTCCCATTTATTTGTGTCTTCTTCAGTTTCTTTCTTCAGTGTCTTGTAATTTTCTGAGTACAGGTCTTTTACATCCTTGGTTAGGTTTATTCCCAGGTATTTTACTCTTTTTGAAGCACTCGTGAGTGGGATTGTATTCTTAATTTCCCCTTTTGATAGTTTGTTTTTGGCATATAAAAATGCAACTGACTTCTGGATATTAATTTTGTAATCTGTTACTTTACTGAATTCATTTATCAGTTCTAGTAGTTTCTTGGTGGAATCTTTGAGATTCTGTATGCAGAGTATCATGTCTTCTTCAAATAAAGACAGTTTTCCTTCTTCCTTTCCAATTTGGATGTCTTTTATTTCTTCCTTTTTTTTTTTGTCTAATTGCTATGGCTTGGACTCTCAGTACTATGTTTAATAAGAGAAATGAAAGCAGACATCCTCCCTTCTTCCCAATCTTAAGAGGAATTCTTGTAGTTTTTGCCTGTTGAGGATGATGCTGGCAGTGGGTTTGTCATACATGGCCTTTATCATGTTGAGGTATGTTCCCTCTATTCCCTCTTTGCTGAGAGTTTTTGTCATAAACGGGTGCTAGGGCCTTAAAATTTTTAAAGTCTTGGATATCGTATAGATTTACATATTCTCACACCATGATGTAATTAAATAAATGAAAACATAACCAAAAGAGTGTGATCCTTAACTAATTTCTTTAGAGTAACATTATCTGGACACCAAAACCATAGAGAGAACAAGAAAATTATAGTCCAACTTTATTAATAAATATAGATGCAAATTCCCACCAAAAGAGTTAGTAGAACAATTTCAGTAATGTATCAAAAAGATCATATACCATTATAATGTTGGGTTTAACACAAAAATGTAGGGTGACTTGCTTTTTAGAAAGTTAATAACTTCAACAAAATAAAGAAAGGAAGCTATATTATCTGAATAGATTCAGGGAAAGCATTCAATAATATTAAACATTAAGTAATGATCAAAATCACTAGTAAACTAATAATAAAAGGGAACGCTTTTTAATCTAGTAAGGGACACTTACTAAAAAACTTACAACATACTATTAAATGATATGACTTTTAACAAAATAATCCAAGAAACTATAAATGGCCTTTATGGAGAAAATTTTTTAAATGCATAAAGAAAGCAAAATATAACCTACATAAATGATCTTGGATAGTAAGATTTAATTCCATAAAGGTTTCAGTTCTCTCCAAATTGACTTATACTTTGAATTCAATACAATTCCACGTAAAACTGCAAAGAGGATGCCCCATAAAACTTGCCAAAGTGAATCTTAAAATTTATAAATAATTAGGTATGAATATAGAAAAAAAGGAACCTATGTCCCCTATCTCATCCCAGTAATAGAAAATAACTTCTAAAGGATTAAAAATGTAAATGTGAAAGGCAAACCTACAAAAAGTTTTTAGGATAACATAGGAGCATATTTTCACAACATTAGAGGTGATTTAATAAACACAATACTGATAAAATTGGGGTGCTGGGTGACAAAAGTGAAAGGACTAAACCAAAACAAAAAATAACAACTCACAGAGATGGACAACAGTACGGTGGTTCCCAGAGAGAAAGGTGGTGTGAGGGGTGGTAAAGGGTAAAGGAGGGAATAAATGATGATGGAAGGAGACTTCAGTTGGTGAACACAATATAATATAGAGATGATATATGATAGAATTGTACACCTGAAGCCTATACAATTATATTAACAAATGTCACCCCAGCAAATTAAAAATAATTTAAATGTAAAATAAAAAATGAATATAGCATTAAAGATTTCCATGAAAAACACAATTAAGAAGGCTAACCACAAATGGGTATTTGCATATAACTGACAGGCTAATATTTATAATTTGTAAAACACTCCTAATTATTAATATTTAAAAGAAAAACAAAACAATAAAGAAACAGGTGACAGGCTTGAACAGGTACTTCCCAAAGAAGAAATTCAAGTGGCCAATAAACAAATAAAAAGGGGAGCGACTTCATTTGTATTCAGGGAAGACAAATTAAAACCACAATGAGATACGATTACAAAAACATGAGCCTAGAAAAATTAAAAATCCACAGTACAAGTGTTGGCATAATTTGAAACATTAAGAATGCTCATACATTACTCTTGGACATGTAAATTGGTACAACTTTGGAAAAGTCTGGTGCTATGCAATCAAATTATGTATAGGCATAGCTAGTAATTCTACTAAAAAATATACTATAAAGAAATCCTTAATGTGTACTACAGGTATGCATAGCAACATTTCAGCTGAAAATTATATAACAATAATAACAAAAAAATACCTCAAACTTTCATCCACTATAGAATGTATAAATAAACTACTGTATATTCATATAGTAAAATATTATACAATTAAAATAAAACAACTATGCATGTAAACATAGACTAATCTCAAAACATAATATTTGCTGAAAGAAGTCAAGAAAACTTCTAAATGCATATCTTTTAAATAAAACTCTAAAACCATCTCACCTAGGAGTTCTGAAGAATGCCTATAGATTATAAAGAAAATCAAAGAAATTATTAGGCCAAAGTTCAGTTTACAGGTTACCTCTGGAAGTTTGAACACAATTTTTATAACTTGTTTTTGGGTGTAAAACATTTTCAGAAATTGAATCATCAAAGAATATAAATGTTAAAAAAATCTTATTTGAAATAGGAAGTCCATGTTTTAGTGTGAAGTTTAAAGTTATATTTTAAAAAAACAATCCATTCTATTTCTATTAGTTTCATAGATATTCTTTATCCTTAAACTACTTTCAGAATATTTTAGAATGTAAAATGTAGATTGGGTTAAATGGAATATACATATCTATAACATGTCATACCATTATTTTGTCACAAGAGGGACTACATAGTCAGAAAGTACAGTTTTCTCTTTTGACCTTAAGAATATTTGTTTTACACACTGTGTATTCTTGTCAGTTTATTACATTATAGAGTGTAATACTGCTATATATACTTCATATCAATAAAAATTTTAAGATAAATACTAGTTTGCCATTTTAATTCTGATTGGATACAAGACTGCACAGAAATTAACTTACTAAGCTATGATCATTTTTTGGTGTACCTGCTTTATGGCAATAATTGTTTTCAGTTTTCTGTTAGTGCTTAACGCTTTAAATACTGAATGGATTTTTCCATATCTATTTGTTTTATTTCTTTTTCTTACTTGATTCAAGGTACCTGTAAGCATTTGCAACCAGTTCAAAATTTGATAAAATGAATCAAACTGTGGATCTGTTGCTAAAATAAAAGCATTCATGACCTAGGCTTCTGTCCACTTAACCAGTGGTTTTCAAACTCTGCTCTAAGGACCTGAAGTGTTCCTGGAAATTCTTTCAGGAGTCACAATATTTGTAGAAGGTGGGGTACTCCTTCACTTAATTTCTTAGATATTGCTCTCTTTTATAAAACTTTTATTTGTAGACATAGTAAGCCTCAAATAGTTTGAAAATCACTAGACTAGATGACAGGAAAGGATAGTAAAATCAGTTAAAATGTATAAAATATTTCCTGGTGTGTTACTTCATTAGCTTGTTTCAAGTAATATGTGAGCTCTAATAGCTAATACATGTCTTCTTCACCTCTATTCCCAGTGCAGAGCACAAATTACATATGGTTATGCAGAAAACAATTAAAATAATGAACAAGTATGTTAAATGAATAAACAACTCCAGAAGTTAGGCAGAGAAGGTATTATCTGGATTTTATCAAAAAGGAAAGAGAAGCTCAGAACGATAACAGACATAAACACAATCCAAGACTACCACATCCTGGCTCCTAATGCTTTTCGGATCAAATCTGGGGAAAGAAGGGAAGGAAAGAACAGGGAAAAAGAAAAGAAGGAAAGAGAGAGTTTATTTTGCTTTTCACTATACCACAACTGCCTCTCATTTACCTGAGCAAAAAAAAAAAAAAAAAATGATTAACTGTATTAAAGAAAGAAAACTGCTATTTTCATTTATTTTATCTTCAGTTTTGAAAAAAAAAAAGAGATCGACAATATGGACTAATAAATGTTATGTTCTCATGAATAACGATGCATGGGGCCGTCATACGTCTCCTTTATAAAGCAAAAAGATTAGTTTTCATGGCACCACTCACTTTACAGGCGCTCTGGGCGGCGAGTACACGTGTGAAGCACTGCTCTTTTTTCCTGGTGTCATTGTCTTCCTCCTCTTGCCAGTCCTTCAATCATGGGGAACCAGCCGGTTTGCACTTCCCCTTTCCCTTGGTCTGGGATGTCCCTCAGCACTCTCCTCCACCCCGACGTAGCTCCCACCTTCCCCTTCCCCGGAGTTAGGATGGCGGTAGTCAGTGAAGGACTATAAGGGTTCAAGGAATAAAAATCATATCAAGTTTTGTTTTTTGGTTTTTTTATGTATATATAAACCACATTACACTTAGACATCAACCCTAAATCATACAGACGCATGTATTCATTTTTTTTATTTCTATGGTATTAAATTACTACAAACCCCTGGACTTAAAACAGCACAAATTTATTATCATACAATTGTGTAGATCCGAAATCCAGTAGATCCTCCCCAGCCACCATATAGCATTCCAGAAAACTTTTTTTCAGCCTTGTCTTCAGTGAGGTGCAGCCACATGATTGATTGCCAGCCAATGGGTGGCCCCTAAAACTCCCCTGCGTGCAGCTCTGTGCTCTCTCTTTGACCTCCTTTGCCTGCAGGGTATGGAGAAGTTGAGACGTCCTGGGCAGGCTGTGCTCCTTCTTGGAATTTATTTCCTTCTCATCTAGGTCACTGGCAGAATTCGATTTCTTTCAGTTATCAGACTGAAGTCCCTGTTTTCTTTCAAGAACTCACAGGCCGCAGCGTTCCGTGATTCCAGCTTCTTTCCTCTACCATCGAGCGTGAAGCAACGAGGAATTAGGCCCTCAGGTTGCACTCTCTGACCCACTGTTCTTCAGTTGTTTTCCACTTTTAAGGACTCCTGTGACTAGACTGGGCTGGCCCAGATAGTCCAGGATAAATTTTTACCTCAAGGCCTTTATTTATCCTATCTGCAATGTCCCTTCAGCTAAGTAACGTGATATTTTTAAAGACTCTGAATTATGACGTGGACATCCCTTGAGGAAGGCATTATTGTGGCTACCACAAGGAAAATAAATGCTAAAGAGTCTGTAAATTTACTTACGTAAATGAAAATAAGAAAATATTTAAAGAAATTTTTTTTTTCTCAACAGTCATCATTCATAATCACATTGAAAGACATGAAGCACAACTGATATGCATAGCTTCTTATAACTCTTGACCGTTAATTTTATGCTCATTTCCAGATAATGTTTTCTATTAGATTCTCAAGCTAAAACAAGTTTGTAGTTCTTTAAATGTAAAGAAATCCAGAAGTGCAATAAACAGGCACCATTTAAGAAGGTGTGTCTTTCAGAAATCTGAATAATGAAGGCAGAGATACAGATACATTAAGGATAAGCACTAATTTTTTTTCCCCAGATTCCCCCACACCCAACACCAGTCAAACTGCCCGTTAGGAGATGGTATCATAAGATCATACATACAATGTTATCTGCATTGCCTAGAGAGACTAAAGGCCAACCTATGAAGGAGGATGCATGTGAATCAGCAGAAAAGCAGGCTCAATTAAGAAAAACAAAAACCAAAACAACATAAAATGGCCCTATTCCTACAATATCGTTTGTGGGTAATGGCCATATCAGGTTCAATGACTATTTTTATCTTTGTTGTATACACAACACTAAGCAAAATGCCTGGCACTATAGAACATATTAAGTAAATATTAATTACCTTGAAATTAATTGTTTTAACTAGAACTAAACAATGTTTATAGAATTTTCTATGTGTAAGATGCAGTCATAAAAATCACTCATGTTTTCATTGTTCTCTATAATTTTGAGAGTTTTTGAAATAAATTATTTACCTAATAGTGATATGTGGAGCACTGATAAGACCTGGCAGTTATGGTAAACACTTCATATCAAGAAAAATGAGATAATTTTTTTCTCTACTATTTACATTAAATCATTACCAATCAAGTAGTACTTAATTATAGGTTTTTGAGTAAAGACTTATTTCTGACTTAATGATCCCAAATATGAACTCTTTACATGGGTGCATGATAAATGATAACAGGAAAAAATCATAGGTATTGTGGGTTTTGGTCATTTTAGTGTTTAAATTGTGTGGTATATATTGACGATATAATGCAAGTAATTAGAAAAGAAGTAAAGCTATTGAAAATGTTCTGAAACAGACTTGTTTAACTCTTTAAGCTGTTGAAAATCAAGTTGTCCTGTGAGGTAATTAGCCCTTCATCTCCGAGATTTTTAAGTGATAAGCTGTTTCATTGCTAGTCCAAGAATTGAAGCAGACTTCTGATATTTGGTGGGAGAATAACTTTAAGACTCCCATTCCAGAAGCGTTTGACTGCTGAAAGTATTCTCTTTCTTGATCTGAGTACTTATGGCACTTGTAATCTTATGTCTAATAGTGTTCACTTACATATGTGTTCTTTTTTGGCACATCTATTATTTCAATAAAAAAATCTAACAAACCTGTAAGTCAATTACCTGTAACTGTGAGACAGGTCACTTGTTTATGTAGGCGTCTTAGCTTCTCAAACACATCTCTGTCTTCATTATGTAAACAAAACTTCTCTTAACTCCAAGTCAGTGAACATCATCCACTCAATGTTCTGAGACCTCTCCTGTTAGAATTTTGATTTGATAGCACTAAGTGATGATAATAACAAATAAACTAAAAATGTTTCTTCTTTTTAAAGATATAATTTATATAATATACAAACTGGAAGGCCTCCTGTAGGAGTTTTTAAACTTCATTTTAATAATCAAGTTATTTTTTTTCCCAAACAGTATTTGACACAGACTATATGACAAACATAGACCATCACATACAAAGCTTCTCTCAGTAAAATCCCCAGAGGAACCAGTTGGAGACAGAGGTAGGGGAGCCACTGACCTAGTACAATCTTCCTCGATTAACAGAAAATACACCAAAATCTGGAGATGGAAACGGTCTTACCCAAACTAAACTCTTAGAAAGTTGGTATGCTGATAAGACCTAACTTTTCATCTGGGCTGCTTGATTTTGGATAACTTATTTAATTTATCTAAGGCTCAATTTCCTCAGATGTAAAAAAGAGGTAGTAATACCCACTTCCACAGATGCCAAAATGATAAGAAACCATACCTGGCACAGAGTGGGTATTGGTGACTGGTATCTACCATGGTTGTTCCAACTCTGAAAAAAAGCCCCAGCTCTGCATAAAATACAAGAGCAAAAGTTACAATTGATAACTTTGACTTCAGCTTAAAAGCATTTTCCTTGGTTTGTTTCAGGAAAGTAGTAGATCATCCAAAAAGGCGATTTGGTATCCCCATGGATCGGATCGGTGGAAACCGGCTTTCAAATTCCAGAGGCTAATTGATTCCAATAGTAAGTAAAATTTGAATATGTAACAGTGCATGCAAGCTTTTGATTAATATTCCCCAATGGGCTAATTGATCCATCTTAATTTATAAATCTCCCTTTTGATTTCCTGGCTTATAAATACACATATTCAAATATTCCCATACTCATTTAAGTTTGTTGATGCTAAATAATTTAAATGACATTAAAGAATTAAAGGAATGTCCAACATCTACTTCACCATGAAAAAATGATTTAGGGACTGTTACAGACTCCTAAATAATTACTGAATATTAATATGCATGCAAAGGTTAAAAATCTAATTAGCATAATAAATTACCTTCACAAATGTACATTATAAGTACCAATCCTTCTATTATGAAGACACATTCCAGTGACATACACCCATTTTATTACAAATGCCATCTCCAGAATTATGATAACATGGAACATAGGAGAGAGAATGGTAGAGCAGAAAGACTGCTAGCCATGGAATCAGAGTACCTAATCTAACTCCTGGTTCTGTCATTCATTATCTTCTTTCCACTAAGACCATTTATTTCTCTATAGCTTGGAAATATAGATAATAACACAGTGGTGTTGTGAAGATTCAATTAGCTGCTAGAAGGTATTGGGTGTATAATACCTGCATGCGGTAACAACTTGTAGTAGACTTCTGAAAATTTACTCTGTGCTGGACCCCATACTTAGTGCTAAACATTCATCCCTTCATTTAGTCATCTCGTTCCATAAAGTAGGAACTATCACTGGGTCCAATATCTCAAGTAGTAGCATAGTAAAAGAAGTAAAAGTGCCAGCTAGGGAGGTCAGGCTTTGTGGGTCAAATTCCAGGCCATCTAATCCCAGGTTATTGGTTAGATGTGAGACCTTGTTTAAATTCTGGAGTCCTCCTCCATAAAATGAGAATTATAATAATTTCAAATACACTACATTGTCCTGAGGACAAAATGAATCGATACATATTAACCACTTAGAACAGTGCCTGCCATATATTAAGTAATAAATAATCATTAGCTATTATTATACAAATAAGTGGAAAGCTTAGCTATGTTAACTCACAATGCCACACAGCTAGCAAATGATACAAGTAGAATTCAAATAAAAAATGCTTAAATCCTGAGCTTTATTTTAAATAATATACTTAATCATACATAGTATATGTTTTAAACATTAAAGAATGTAAAATATAAAATCTAGCCTATTAATTTTCTACCACTAGAGTTTAGAGAGGGTGCATCTTCCCTCCCTCCCAAACAGATAAGACAACCTGGAACTGCTTTGACAACTACAAGCTACAGAAGAAAAAATGCTATTTGCCTTTCTCAAGAAAATACTCAGATCAACGATGCAGAGGCCCCAGAAGCATCACATAAGCCTTGATTCTCTCCTAATTTAAATCACGCCTTTTTTTTTCTCCTTGTCAAATGCTCTAAACCACAATAAGTCAGTATTTTACCTCAACTTTCTTGTTTTCAGAATGACTTGGTTAAAATATTCTTTTCTTTATGGGGTCACTAAGCAATGAAATTATGAAGTTTCTGCATGTCTTTATAAATACTTGAGGACTTAGTGAATGCTGCCCAAAACACCACCTTCTGAGCAGGACTCTCTTCAAATCCCAAACTGACCTCTGTCTCTCGCAATATGCAATGTACGGCCGTGCTTCAAGGGTTCTCGGAAAAGCACCACACAGCATATTTGAGTAGGAATGAACTGCCGTTAAAAATTAAGTCACTCCTTCAAATCAGAGTCACAATCTTCCAGTTTCTTGATATATCGAGAATTTTATGGCACTGAGATTAAAATAATTAAGTTGGACTGGTTTCCACATGTACCCTATCGCCTTAGCCACCCTTGATCATCACCCATTTTAGTATTTCTGAGTTCAACCAAAACAGGTTATGATAAGAAAAAAACCATACAGGAAATTTTTAAAATAAATTTTCATATGAAGTTTTAGGCCATAAAGACTCCAGGTAGCTACTAAACTATGAAAAAGGGTGTTTACAGATTGCTGTTGGGTAAAATTCAAATTAATATATTATATCCTTCACTTAACAGACTTCATTGAGCATTATGACAACTGCTGCCTTTATTAATAAAATCTTGAGATAGTAATAACATGAAAAGCAAGCTCAGAAAAGAGCTGAATGTCATATGTTTTCTCTTTTCATTTTTTTCAATCATTGTGGGTTCATCTGCTCAACCATTAGGTTTCAATTCTTTATTTCCTGCCACTATCACCAAGCTTTCTCAGATATTTTGACTTCCTCATGTGAAGTTTCATGTTTTATAGATCATGAATAATAAAAGACATAAGATATACTTTGCTAATTTCCATTCAACCTTTTTTGATATATTACTTTCTTTTGTCACAATATTCTTTTGGATTAAATAGGAGATGTAATGTATGTATCTTTAAATAGATAACTTAAGAGTCATTACAATAATCTCTAACAGTTTAGTCATGAAATGAAATCATTAGTGATTCAAGGACATAAATCCTCATTTAATATGATTTTTTTTCTTTTTAACAAATAAGAACACAGGGACTACGAGAGGAAATTGATTTGCTCCCAATTTTACAGACACTTAGAGAAAGATCCAGAACCAGGTCTCTGGCCTTCTAGGACAGCATTCTCTTTACAATCCATAAGGTCTTATGGGTGCTAAACTGTCATTGCTATGCTAGCATCACTGGTTATACATTTTTAAAACAAACAAAAACACTATCTCAGACTTTGTGAAAATCTTGGCTTCACTTCTGTGGGCAGAGTTGTATATCATTTTAGAGCAGGTTTATTTGTGGGTTTCTGGCTTTCACTGTAAGTCTTCACACTAAAAATGAAACTGGTACTAATTCTGGGAGTTTGGCTTAGTTAGAGGTCAATTCTAGAAACAGCCGATGTGTGTTATGTAGTTTTCAGGAAAAAAAAAAGTTCTAATCTTTTCCCTGATATGTGTTTTGGAAGGACAATAATCTAATGTTTATACAATAGTCTCCTCAAATCATTAATCTATTTGACCGAAGATTTGAATTTCTAATAGGCCTCAATTGTAAGCAACTCAAATTCAGAGAAGTACTTTGTCTAGGTTTCATAAATTCCATAGATGCAAATAACAAGTTCTAGGTCTTTTCCACTGAAATCAGGATGCTACTTGATAGTTACTACTTGATAGCTACTCTGAAATTTGGTAGAAATATGACCATTAATTGTGCTCCCCTTTGCTGCCACATGCCTAACTTTTAATAAAATGTTAGGCACATGTTGCTGTATTATACTAGCAATTTTTATTTTAGAACAATATCGACATGCCATTGTTCAAATAAATTAACATAACTCAAATAACAAATACTATGTTTCAATACCACTATTTGGTTGAATTCTTAACACAAAGTAAAATGTACAGCGAATATCAACATGTTATCATAACAGTAAACAGAAAGTAGTAGTCAGATTTTCTTATTTTGCTTTTGTTTGTCTTGGCAACATCCTTTGAACCAAGATTAAAATCTCAAAAGAAATAGTTATAGCACATACCCAAGCAAGAGAAGTGAGGCTTGAGCTCAAGCGCCTAGCTTATATATTTAAAATGCTCTTTTTAATGCTTTTGATCAGAAATTATCGTTTTTCATATTGTTTTTGTAATAAAAATATGCTGCATAAATAAAAACCATGAAGAAACACCTAGAAAGTAGCATTTTAGCTCTTCTCAACTGCAGTTGATGGATTTCCCCTTATCTACCGAGTTCTCCTTAGCTTTAACCATTTCAACTTTCATTTTTGCAGATGTGGCTTCCTTGGGTGAAATGTCACAGAAACATGGAAGACGCTTCCTTTAATCATCCTTAATGATTAAACTTTTAAGGAACTGGCCTTCTGCAAATTCTTTCCGAAGCTTGAGCTTAGGTCCATCACATCACAGTATTGTTACAGCTTCAAGAAAATTATGCAGATCATTTCAATGCATGGATATTTTTAAAATATGTTTTAGTTGTTCAGGAATGGTTACTTGGCCCCAAACTTTACTTTTTAAAGAAGCAATCAAAGAACACAATGCAGTGAAATGCTTTGTACATTCATTTACCATTTATATTTATGCATTTGAAGAATAACTGAAGACTAATTTGTTTGTGTAAAATTTAGGTGCAATCTCTTCCTTATTGAGGAATGAGGAAAAAGACAATGCTGTGTGCTTCTCTTAAATGCTTTCACTCTTTCTTACCCTTTGTCTGTGGGTCTCTTGGGTAATAATTATGAAATTAGACTTTTCATATTATATTTAAATTTCAGTTATTTCAATTAAAAAAATACACAGCCCCAGTTCGAGAAATAAGTGAAAAAAAAAATCTCTGAGTAAAGAAAAAACAGCAGTAATTAAGTCCATAAATTTTAACCTCCCAAAGAACTGAGAAAGTAATTGCAAGTCAGAACATATTGACTTGGAGGAGGAAGTGAAAGATGTTACTCATTGGTCAAGCTTGTATGCCCTGTGTCCTCTAATAACTTTCCATTTTCTCAATTACAACTGAGCAGCAGTGGCTGATTATGAAGAGAACAACTACACACAGAAGTAACATATGAAAGTATTGGGAAGTCAAAGAATATCGAGTAGTAGACCACCAGAGCAGTCTGGGGCCGGTTAAATGCACATAATTTTAGCTCAGTAAATTTTAACATAGTACAATAAGCGATCTTTTTGATGTTATGGACTCACCTAAGAAACTGTTTAACCCATTTCATATACTGGGTTTAATAAGGCATTAAAGAGTATAATGGGTTTGAGAGTGATTTCTTTAAAATGATCCAGATTATTTTTAATTGACCTATCAAAAGCATGAAGTCTGATATACTAGAAAGTTCAGCTCTCGACAATAACTGTGATGTTACTGGAATTTAAGCATTATGCATTGGATATCCTTTCAGAACACAAAGATAACTTATTCATGGACCAGAGATTTAGTGTAAGTTTGGAGACGTTTATAAATTCTCTGGAAAACACTTCTTTAAACCCTGGTAATCACTGCCAAATGGACCTGATATGGGGGAGGAAAAAAGTTTGGCCAGGAGAGCAGAGTTTATTTTAACATAAAATAAAGAGTGTTATGAGACTGTATATTCATACTGAAAGAAGAGGGGAGAAATGGGTAGTTGTTAATCTTCACTAAAAATGAATAAATGTATGATCCAAAGAATAAAATAAACTCAAGAGAAACGTAGAAGTGAATATACTATTACTTAGAATACAGAATGGTTTTGTATATAACGTCTTAGTTTTAGAGATAGTTTTCCAACTGCTGAAGTCTTTAAATTTAAGTTCAGAAAAAAAACAGTAAATGAATGATTCTTTTAATTGTGATAGAGGGGCTATAGTGAAGAAAAATGAATTTTGAGAAAGGTCACCAAGTCTGGGTTTCATACACTTCCACTAGAAAATTAGCAGTGCTACATGGGCACATATTCTACAGAAATCATTATTTGAAAGAATTATTTAAGAAGGTACCATTTTTCTTGTCCACCTTTCCTTACCCTCCTGATGAATTGTGGAAATATGTCCTATTTCTTGGAAGTGTTTTATTTTCTTTTTCACCCATTTGAGTATTTATAAGCTTCTGATCCACCTGGGTACAAGTGCTTCATGCTTTGACAAAAGGTATTCAAACCTAATTTAGCCTAAAAATTTCTCATGGTGAAGATTTCAATTGGATTAAACAAATTGATTTCCTATCTTTTCTTATTTTTTAAATTCAAAATTATGCTTATGGCATTCAATTTAATTAAAGTAGGAGGTCACAATATATTGATTTATACTCTCTATTCCAGTATGTAATGCATTTGTCTCATAAAATAATATATGCACAAGACTTCCATGAAGAAAAAAGAAAAATGTTTTCTTTACTTGTAACTATTTTATATGATATTTTGATTTTTACCCCTACTATATATAGAGCAGAAAAATATGTCAGTAGTTTACTAGTTTAAAATAGGGCATTCCTTTAGCATAGTAGAAAATTAAGACATAATTTCTCTTAAGAATATGACGAGTCATCTCATTTATGTGTCCAATGTATTGTGTATTACTAAATCCAGCTGTGTTTCATCAAAAAGTCATTAGAAGGGACTTTTCATTTTAGTTTAAGAGAAATACATTACCTTTTTTTTCTCTCTCTCTTTTTGTTCCTGTGTGAATTCTCATAGAGCAAATTGTGAATATAAATTTCTGGCTCTGGCATCAATTACATAATCAATTTTTTAATGATAGGATGCTGATTCCTGGCTATATGGTCTTACAATTTACACTACAAAATGTTCAGCAAGTTCTACCTTTAATCTCCAGATAACTTTAGGGAATTAAATTTCTTAAAGCAAATTGTTAAAAGATAACAATGGAATCTTCTCAAAGAAAGAAGTGTCAAATACTTTTTGAATGACATTACCCGAAAGGTTCAAAATGTGTGAATGTTCTTCAAAGTTAATAAACATGAGATGATGAAAAGAGGAGTTTTTGTCTTTCTTTATGATGATGTTTGTGTTCACACCTGGTGTAAATAAATGGGACCGGTCAGGCATTATCAAGCAACTAATCCTTATGTGCATTTAAGTGGCTCCTGTCATCTATATATATATAGCACTGCAAGCATATTACTCAGTTTGGTCTCCATTATGTATTTTTTTTTCACTTCAGCAATTTGTTCACTTTGTCTGATGGGATAGTTTTATCTTTAAGCACCACACAATTAAGGAAGTAAGGGAATGTGTATAGGTTCACCTGGCCAGCTCTTCTAGTCATTAATATTCTTTAAATATAAAGTTACTTTGACAATGTTTCTGTGCCAGCACAGGGGGCAGACAAAATTGAAATTGAATCCGCAGTCTTGAACTGATGAAATAAGCTTGTACAGATGTAGTAAACAGGAGAAGTTTAATATAAAATTGTGGACAAAAAAATAAACAGTCCGGGAAAAACCAGCGCGTTTTTGTTTCGTGTATTGTTCCTTCGCACACTGAGTCTAGCTTCTTACAGCCATGCTGAGAGCCCCAAACAGTTTCTGATGTTGCGGAGGGGCCAGAGATGAGAGTTAAGAAACCAAAACGTGTGTTGTTTTATAAGAAAGTTGCCTTAATCTCTGTCTCTGAGTCATCTAATACTACTTTCTTTAGAGTCCAATAAATGATACGTTTCTGCTCTTTAGAAATGTATTTATTTTATTGTAGTGCTTTCTGAGATAATTGTCCAAATCCACAGAAAATAAATACTATAAATAGCCAGAACAATCATAAAAGAGAGGATGTTTTCCACATAAGTTAAGACAATATAATTTAATTTCCCAAGATGCTTTTTAAAATATTTTGATCGCTAGTTTAACAGTATAGTCACCACCAGACAAAACTGTATGTGGCCAAAGAATTTATGGAAAGCATACAATAGATCCAGCCCTGTCAACTCTAGTTCTACAAAGCCATTTTGATAATCCTTCGCCATTCAAACTGCAACAGATTTGTCATCATTCACAATATAAACCTTGAGCGTATAACATGTAAAATAAATGCCACAGTTTCTTTATTCTTAAATAGCTACAATCTTTAGTCAGTAGAATGGGCAGATATATGTCTTGTTCTAATGTTCTTATCTTTTTTGCATCTAGAGAAAAAAAATAGACACAGTATTTCCAAAAGCAAGTTAAAAGAGAAAACAAAACAAATTCCTCATTAGGAGGATATTTGATAAAATATTAAATTTCAATAACATCGTTTTGTGTGTTCCTGAGTATGAGAAAGTTTCATAAAAGAGATGTCCAATATGGTATTTATTAGCCTCGTGTGGATCTTTCCATTAATTAGAATGAAATAAAATTTGGAAATTCAGCTTTTCCATTATACTGGCTGCATTTTAAGGCCTCAATGGTGACTTGTAGCTAGTGACTACCAAAATGGGCAGTGCAAATTGGAGAATGGTCACATCATCATATAAAGTTCTATTGGACAGCACTACTATGTTCCAATAGGGTAATATGCATTATGCTGCATGTAATACAGTTCAGAGAATACAGTAGGTTGTCCTATTAGATGCAACCTTTATTTTACAGCTGGGGGTAACTGAAATCCCAAAAGAAAGTCACAGCAGTAAGCAGTGATATATATACTTCTATCTATTAAGGAAAGAAGAAGTAAGAGAGTTTCAAGTTCTCTTTGCAAACCACCAAATGATATTTAAGTAATTTGATTGTCGCATTGAGTCCTCACATTCTGATTATAAAATGATGTTTCAGAAAAATCAAACCAACTCTAACAGTGGTTTAATCTTTAATTGCATGAATAAATCATTTTAAATCTTCTATAGGTTGTTCCCAATCAATTGCTTGACATACTGTAGCTTCGTTTAAGTAATTATAATTTTTTAAAAATTTTATTTAATCTAAATGGTTTGTGAAATGAAGACCTCAGGGAGATGTGTATTTGATTCAATATTGATTGATGGGATGCACAATAAAGGAGTTTAAAAAACACTCACAGTACAGTTCAGACACTGAAATAAATGATGACGTATCTATCTTCCCTAGCTCTACTCACTTTGTAGACTGTCACCCTTATCCTTATAACTATTACACACAGAGTGTTATGACAGCACTCGGAATCTACTTTTCATTTCTTTAAGAACCACAGTTTCCTTTAAACAGAACCACATTTGAATTCTATGAAAGGAGAAGTTTATTTTTAGACATTAAACTGAGGAGGTTGGCCTCTTTAATCCAATCTTCCTTTTATAGTGAGCTTTGGAAAGTTATCATCACCACCCTTTCTCTCCCTTTGGATATCTTCAAATATTTTAGTCTGGTAGCTCAATTTTATGCAATAAAATACAGTTTGGAAAAAATTTTAAACCTGGATGGAGGCAGCTGCCCTGAGCAGTGTCGCCAGTTGAGCCAGCTCCTCAATGCTTATCTATCACCAATCATCCCTTTGAAGGACGAGACTAGCCAGCATTCAGGGAGCACTTCCTGTCTGTCTGATTCGATCTTGTTTTCAGCGTAATACTAGGTGTTAGCTATATTTTTAACAAATGGGAGAATTTAGCAAGTGTTTATGAACTGCATATTAAATAATTAAAGAAAATTACAATGTCTCACAGTAAGCATAAGTTACTATTGATTTAAGCTCAATCTCTGGGTCCACTTAACCTTCATACATTATTTTTTCATGGTAAACAGCTTCCAGTTAGAACCACACTTCAGGCACAGTGTGGGTGGTTTTTGTGACCTAATCTGGGCATCTAATTCATATGTTTATCACCACAAATATTTACTTTGTACCTACTATACACATATATATATGTTTTAATATCTCCTTACTTAAAAACAACAGCAAAAAATTCCTTGATCCCCTCAAACATGTCTAGCTAATATCTCATGGTTTTGTTTTGTTTTTTCCCTTTCGGAACAAAATTTCTCAAAATAGCTGTCTATTATCAGTGGCTTCTATTGTTTTACCATGTTCTGTTTAACCAAAATTCCACTAAACAATTCCTGTCAAAGCCATTAATAACCTACTCATTGATTTTCAGATGGAAAGTCTCAATTTCATCTCACTGGACCTGGGATAGCTTCAGTTACAGTTGAACTATGTTTTCTTAGAAAAAGTATTTTTATTGGACTTCTGGAGCATTCCTTTCTTGGTTACCTTCTTCCTTCATAGCCATTCCTATTCAGTCTCCTTCACTGATTCCTATCTGCCCTTTCTCTAACCTTGGAGTTACCTAAGCCTCAGCCTTGGATGTCTCCTCTTTCATACCTAGAGTCACTCCCTAAATGGTATCATCACAATACCAAGCGGTACTGATATACTGAAAACTGTCAAATTTATATTTCCAATCTGGGCTGCTTCCCTAAACTCCAAATTTATATATTCAATGATCTACTCAAATCACTATTGGGAAGATTTTGTTACACATGGCATAATAAACCCAAAATATCTATGGTAAGGATGTGACTTTCCATCTAATCCTTGTGCTTCTCTACATTTCCCAGGTATTTCCCAGGCCCTGTTGAGGTAGATTGAGATCATGGGCCTAATTTTGGCATTTAAGAGTGTGCTCACCTCCATTTCTCTCATGCTGCTCCAGGGACACATGGTACAGGCACAAAGAGACAGAAAATGCTAATATAAATAAGGCTTCATGTAAACACGTAATACATCTTAAAGCAAGTTACATCACTAAGATTTTAAGGTTATTTTGTTAATGTAGTTTGCCTCATTTACAATTTGATAACCTGAAGTAGGGTGCCACTCTAAGAAGAACACAGATCACGGAGCGATCTCAGCATCTGGCAGACAAGGAAGCTGATATTACCCACTGGGAATATGAAGAGACATTTGATGAAGTAGCAAAAGATGATACAACTGACATCTGTCACCACTCAGATATAGATGTGTTTCTCTCGAACATGTGGAGGGGGAGATTGGAAAATAGAATATTGGCAATCTTTATGTAGATGTAGGACACATGCAGCAAGGTATTGCAAGAAATTGGTGAATGTAGGAAGAAAATGACATCTTGGTAAAAAAAAAAAAAAAAGAAAAGGACTAGCGTTCAGAAATAGAAAGTCTTGAACTGTTGAAAGAGCTATCTGCTTCTAGGTCCCAAACACTATAAAATAAAATTTAAAATGGATAAGTGACAGAGGCTCAGTAAATATCTTGGAATAAAGAACATAGGGTATAAGTTGAATTCAGTATGGAACCTTCAAAGTATGTTCCAGATACTGTAAAGGCAACTGCTACTAAATTGGGGAATGAGGATGCAAAATAATTAAAAATTTTTAACCTTTGTGTATAGCAAATAGTTAGAAGCTTTCCAAATTTTTAAAATCACATCATTGCCAAATAAATGCCAGCTGAAAAATGTCTACGGTACTTTGAGACAAAATAAACTTTGGGCCTCCAACTTTATGAGAGTAGAATGAGATCTGAAAAAACACGCAGTCCTCAGGAAGGAAATATTACCCAAGCAGTACATAGCTGTGTCCAAGAATAATAATGAAAAAGCAAAAACTTCAGAAGTGGTGGAGCCAGCAGAAACAAAACAATGGGCAAAGGACTCCTCCTAAACACTAACAGTTCTAATCAAGAAACCCTTCTCCATCCCCAGGGTAGAAAATCTTTATAATATTTGCCCAGTGGGATTTCAGAACTGCTGGAGGTCAGCATTCTAGGTGTCGTGTGTCTCTGGTTCTTTTCACTTGTGAAAGGGAATATTGATTACGGTTATTCTGTCCCTGTTGCTCTGCCAATTATCGAATTTGTGTGGATGAATAACTTGTCCTGTAAACTAACAGGTCTGTGAATGAGAAGGAGGCACACTCTATCTGATAAAGGCTAGTCAGTTATCTCTTAGAGACCCTGTTCTGTTCTGGTGTAGTCAATGAAAGAGATTTAGCATTGTCTCTAGGGGGACTAAGTTGAGCAGAGTCTATCTGTTTAAGAAGAGATTAAAGGATCGACTGTGATAGAGGGAGTACTCCCCAACTATTATAGGTACTTCCTAACATTTAGACATCCAGCCTATCTTGCCAATATTTAAGTGGCAGCCCAAGTAACTAACTCTGGCCAATGGACTTCAGTAAAAGTGGTGTCTATCACCTGTGAACTGAGGCAGTTGACAACTGGGCTGTGTCCTCTATCCCCCTCTTCTGTCCTGGCAGTATTGGAGGCAAGCATAATACAATAACATCCAGATGATGTAGCCAAAATGGTCCTTTGCCATTGTACTACATGAATTAAACTTAATTTTTGGATTTTATTATATTAGGCCTCTGAGATTTGGATTAAAATTGGCAACATGTCATAGTCTAGGATAAAATGACTGTGGAAAGGCCCAACAAATCTCTATTCCAACCCTCTCCAACACCAAACTGTTTCCTTCTCTAGCTATGTGTAGGTTCAACAAATAGACTTTGCTCTTTTTACATAGCTGCTCAGAACAAACACCTTGGAGTCATTTTTGAACCTTGCCTTTTTTTACACTCTTTGTAATATTAGAGAACATTTTATTGACATTTTGTCCAGAATCAGACCCCTACTTATTAATTCACTACTGCCACTCTAATCCAAACCACCACCATTTATCAACTGGATTATTAAAGTTGCCTAATTAAAGATTTTTCTATTTCCATCTTTGCCCCTCCTTTGCAGTGTATGCTACACAAAGCATCAAGGACAATTCTATTAAAACTTATTTCATGTTCTTTACTTGCTCATAACTTTCCAATGAATTCCCATATGATACATAGTAAAAGCTGAAACCTTTTACATATCCTGAAGTTTCCCTCCTTTCCATTCTCCAGTTCATCTCCTTCCACTCTCCCTCAAGCACTAGCTAAGTCACTTAGCAATTTGGTTATTTTCAGCACATAATTTAACCCCCCTGAGTAATTTTCTCACCTGTAAAATAGGCCTAGTGATAGCTATCTTATGGTGTTTGTATGAGGATAAAATATTAATTATATAAATAATGATTAAAATGGTAAAAAAGTTAAGATTACATACTACTTACGATATGTCAGGTATTAGTATAACTGCCTTTCATATATTAACTCATTAAATTCTCCCAGCACTCTCATAAATATTATTATTGTCCTTCGAATTGGGGGAGGGGGTGTGTGGCACAAAGAAAGTGAAGCACAGGAAGGTATATAATTACCCAAGGTCACATAGGTAGGACATAGCAAACTTAAGATTTAAACCCAGGTAGTCTAGCTCTAGAATTTATATGCTTAACTGTTACATTTTGAGATATTAAAATATAAAATATCTAGTATATGATATGCATTTAAGTAATATTAGCTCATCCTTTGTCCTCTTAGTAGCATCTGTAAAAATAAATTTTTACAGAAGTTATGCACAAATCTGGGAGGAGAGAAACAAGTAAAAATATGTCTTAGGGATCTCACTTCATTACATGAATAAAGAAACACATATAAATTTTGTTCAAACATAAGAACTAATTCAGCAAGAAACAAAAATTTCCCAGGAAATATTATGAAATGTTAGAGGTATCCAACAGAGTCTTGCTAAAATTAAATGTTATGACTCAAATCTTGGACCTAGCATTAAGCAGTAAGGATTCTCCTTATTTACATAAATGCTCTAAATTTCTGAATTGACTTAAAACTTTATGATTTCTATTCATGATCCTCCCAGTTCCAGTGTTTAAACCAAACTAGCAAGACTAGACTGCAGTTTTAAACAGTAAGGGCCTATTTCACTTTAACCTGGAATGCATGACCTTGCTACCCAGTATTAACATGACAAAGCTCAGATACATTCATAGGGGAACACTTTCATTGGAGTCCCTTTCAGAAATACGAGCCTTAATCTTGATCGCCACTATAGGATTAAGAAAGGTCAACTTGATTTCTTCCCTTTTAGAAATACTTGCAAAAATAATCTTTCAGAAATCAGTTTTAAACTTTGAAATGAAAATTAACCTTATTTATTAGGATGGGAAGAGGTTAAACAGTCTATAACATAGGACATCTTAACATCCTTTGCCTCTGTGAGTTGCCCTTTTAGCTTTTCCAGCTATTAAAAATTAAATATAATAATTATTAGTCTTTAATAGCAACCATGATGTTTTCTATCAAAGAAGGGGAAGATTAAAGCAAGAACAGGAAGAAAAGATGAAAGGAAGGCGAAAAAATGAACAGAAAAGGAAAGAAAAATAATGAGAGAAAATAAACAAAAATAATTAAATAGAAGAAAAAGGAAACTTGGATCTAGAGCTTGGCTGGGAAAGGCACATGATTCAACAGGAAATCAGAAGAAACAGAGTTAGGCTGCAAGAAGTCAGCACGGGGTATAAATAATGTGGAGCCTGTAAACATGACTTGTGTAGCTGGACTTGATTTTATGTCACCTATAATGAGCAGTCCTGTTCAAGGAGCTCCAAAGAGTTACGTGAATACTTGGATTTCCTGAAATATTTGTTGGGAAGGGAGAAGTATTTTCAGGTCCTAGGGTTTCTACTCAGAATTCAATCTATGTTAATTTTTGGTGAGCTCTCTGATTGCCTAAGGCCTGAAGACCTAACAACCAAAGGGGAGTTCAGCCCCAGCTACCACTTGTGTGTACCCTTGCCCTAGCTGCTCAGAAGAGAGGGATGGGCAGTAACTCTTTCTCCCAAACAGCCAGTTGCATTTGAAAGAGTTTAGAACTAATCGAATTCAATGATTTTCAAATTGTCTTCTCAGCATTATCTCTGAGTAAGGACGTAGGGCTGCTAAGGGGCACCCAGTCTAGAGATCCAATGCAGGTCAGGAAGGCAGCAATTCTGGCCCCCAAACCAGCTGCTTCAAGCAAAACAGCTTCACTTTTATATGTTTCATTTACTGGGGCCACATAAAATTTTGTTTGGAAAAAAAGTATTTCCACTTTTAAAAATAATAATTTTTGAAAACCACCAATCTTGTTGTAGCCTCCTATTTTACAAATGAGGACACTCAGGTCTAAAGAATTTTCATTTGGCCACAGCCTCGTAGTTACGTAATTGGAGAGCTAGGACTAGAATCCAGATTTCTAGACATTTTATCCCATGATCACTTCAGCTATAAGTTTTATGTTATGGCATTAATAATTTTAAGAAAAACACCATTAAAAGCAATTGCTTACACTTATTATTAAAATTGAACATGTATTTCACATTCTCACCTGGTTAAGTTCTTCTGATTTGTTAGCTAATTCTCCACCTGCAAGACACATTTGTTGTGTGAAAATATAAATTGCAAGTAATATTTAATTCACTTCAGAACACTTGGTCAGGATCTTACGTGAAAGGTCTTTTTCAAATGATTTGGGATTACCTAGCTGTCCCTAATATAAAGTCTCCGATAATTTTTTAGTGTCCATAATGTACTGTAATCGCTTAGGTCATAAGAAAATACCTAATTTCCTGCAATAAGCACAAAGTTTTCTAAAATATACCATAGTAATAACAGGGACTATTATTTAGAAATATTTTACTGACATGGGGACATCCTCATGAAACAATATTAAGTGAAAAAAAAAAAAGCAGGGCACAGCTCTTATTGATAGAATTTAATTGAGAAATAATTTCCCCAAAATATTAAATAGGAACTCCTTCTGCATTTTGCAATTTGGGTATGAAGTTTTCTTTTTTTATAATTTCATTCACTTTCTTCATTGGGAATATCTTATTTTTAATTTAAATCCCTGTATTTTTAAAAGTATTTATTAAGGTATCATTTTGCTTAGTACACTGTCCCATGGATAGACGTCTTTTAAGAGGACTTCAGATGTTTCCTGAGAGCAACTTCACGATCACAGTGCCACATCCTCTATTAGGCTGAATTTGCTAAGTTTCTGACTATATCTGTCATTTCTTGGAGAGCAGCAATTTGATGCATAACTTTACATCAGATTCTCCTGTTCCTCAAAGGAAAAAACATCTCGGTTCATGTAGCCTTCATTTTCCAATGGCCTCTAATCCAACCATTTCCCAAATTGAAAAAATTGGATTTAAAAGGTTACTAATTTAGCTGTCACAAACTGAAGTTAATTTTTGAAAATTTTAGTTGAAATCTGTGAACAAATTTGAAGCATTTAGTAATACCCTTGAAACATGTAGTAGAATGTTTTTACTAAAAAAAAGTATTAACTATACCAATGGGGAGTTTTATATATAAGAAAATATGAGAAAAGATAACTGTTTTGTAACTTGATGTTTACTGATCCTATTAGGACTTTCTAACTGAAAAAATAGGATATTAATGTTTTTAATAAGTACATTCCTTTTAGCATGAATACAAAACAAAAACATATGCTTCCAATGCAGCATTAAGGAAGTAGCTATTATTTTATTTAATATAAATTAATGTATAGAAAAAAGCAGCTCAGAAGATAGAATAAATTCTATTATTTATTTTAATAAATAAAGTTTTACTTCATTCTTAACTCACCGATGTTGAACAGTCTTTGAAAATCAAAAATTTTATTCAGTAGAGCCAAGAATAGTTCCTCATGATTTGTATCTTATTTATCTAGAAACAATTCATTTATTGTAATGAACAATTTCATGTAATGAAACTTCCATTTTCAATCGTGTCACTGAAAGTGTTTCTAATGAAATAGGTTCCAGAGGTATCTATCCATCTATATACTCATCAGTAAAAGGAGGTGTAGAGAAAGATGTGTAATGCAAAGAGGTTGGCTGTTTTAAAGATTATTGAATGTATATAAACACAAAAAGGAAATTACAAGAGAGATGTAGACAGGGAATATAATGCCTAGAAGGTTATACCGTAAAGTTAACCTGTGATTATTTCCAGGTAGTAAAATTGCAGGTAAATTTTACTTTCTTCTTTTTCATCTGTGTTTTTGAAATTTTCTACTATTGTCTTGTTTAATTGAATATTTTATTGTTTTTCTATTATAGTTTTCCCATTTTTTCCCCCATTGCTCTCCCCTGCCCCCATCTACCCTCCCACCTCCTGATCTCACAGTCAATCCCTACCCTGTTGTCCATGTCCATGGGTCATTTATACATGCTCTTTGACTAGATCCTTTCCCTTCTTTCCCAACTTCTCCCCCTACCTTCCCTCCCCCCTGGTCACTGTCAGTCTATTTCTTGTTTTTATGCCTCTGGTTCTATTTTGCTCATTTATTTTGGTCATTAGGTTCCACTTATAGGTGAGATCATTTGTGGTATTTGTCTTTTGCCACCTGGCTTATTTCACTTAGCATAATATTCTCTAGTTCCATCCATGCTGTTGCAAAAGATAGGTGCTCCTTCTTTCTTCTGCTGCATAGTATTCCATTGTGTAAATGGACCACAGTTTTTTGATCCACCCACTTACAGATGGGCACTGAGGCTGTTTCCAACACTTGGCTATTGTAAATAATGTTGCTATGAACATAGGGCTTAGTAGGTTCTTTTGAATTGGTGTTTCAGGATTCTTAGGGTATAATCCCAGCAGTGAAATCAATGGGTTATAAGGCAGTTCAATTTTCAGTTTTTTGAGGAAATTCCAAACTGTTTTCCACAGTGGCTGCACCAGCCTGCATTCCCCCCTACAGGGCACTAGGGTTCCCTTTTCTCCAGATCGTTGCTGGCACTTGTTGTTTGTTGATTTGTTAATAATGGCCATTCTGACGAGTATGAGTTGTATCTCATTGTGGTTTTAATTTGCATCTCTCTGATGGCAGTGATGCTGAGCATCATTTCATATGTCTCTGGACCCTGTGTATGTCTTCCTTGGAGATGTGTGTCCATTCAGATCTTTTGACCATTTTTTATTGGATTGTTTGTCTTCCTGGTATGGAGTCATGTGAGTTCTTTATATATTTTGGAAATCAAACCCTTGCCTGAGGTATCATTGGCTAATATGTTTCCCATATGGTTGGAATCCTTTTCATTTTGATGATGTTTTCTTTAGCTATGCAAAAGCTTTTTAATTTGATGTAGTCCCATTTCCTTATTTCTTTTCCTTTCTTTTTCTTGCCCTAGAAGATATATCAGCAAAAATATTGCTGTGTGGGATATCTGAAATTTTCCTGCCTATGTTTTCCTCTAGGATGTTTATGGTGTCACAGCTTATATTTAAGTCTTTTATCCATCTTGAGTTTATTCTAGTATATAGTGTAAGTTGGTGGTCAAGTTTCATTTTTTTGCATGTACCTGTCTGCAACATAAAAAAATATATAAATTGAAAATTATTTTTAAAAGATAAACATAAATTACAGTTGATTTTGAGATTTTATTTGATATACACATCCAAATACAAGCCATTTTCTATTCTGGACATGTCTCGTAAACCATCTAAAGGAAAACTTGTGGAAAAGGTGGGATATCTGTCTTTTCTACCTTTGTCTATCTATCTCACAATCCATTCATTGATCATATACCAAACTCTCTTAGCACTCTTAAAAACAGAAATATCACTCAAATTTTCCTAAACATGTTTATTCTGGAGCAGAGATCAGGGCAGTACACTTTATTCAAGCTACAAAACATGAAGATTCAGTAAGATATCTATTAACAAATATTGCAATTGAAATAATAATTAGTTTATTATAAACAAAGTGAACTTTCGTGAGGTGACCTGAAAAAATAAAACTTTCATTATATAATTTTATCTAATCATTCTCCCCTCTTCTTATATCCTTGTACCAACTGATAGAGTGTGTGCAGAAGCTAGATGAGTGAGATGGATGTTTAAGAATGAGAATATTGTGGTTGCAGCTAGAGAAATAGCTTGTAATTTTACAAGATTCTCTCTTTAAATCATTTCTCTTTCTCTTTGTCTACAAAATGTCACTTAATGAACTTTAGTGGCTAATTAAAGAAATGAAAGTGTTGCTGAGGAAGAAAATGGCTGACTTGGGGCAGATGACAGAATTTTTCTACATTGAACAAACACACTTAATTGTTTCTCAGTCCTTCAGTATCTTTTATTTTGTAGACATAGAAATTACCTGTGAAATTCTGTTTTTTTCTTCTGTCGAGTAATTGTAATGTTAATAGAATATCAATGGAACTTTTGCTTAAAATGAATTATACAAAGATCCTCTGTTCATTTTAAGAGAAACATATGACTATGCAATAATGTAATTTTATTATAGTTGTATATTAAAATGTTAAATTATATTTAAAGTGTTTTCATTGTAATAATAAGGTACATTTTTTTTAGCCAGATGATAATGAGTATTCATTTTAGAAAGAGGACTTCTATAAGAGAAACAGATTTATTGCCCTGAATATAATTTATAAGACTAGGGAGAAGGTAATTAGGGAAGTGTCAATATGATGCTTTTATTTACTTTATTCGCAGTCTACTCCTCTGCATATTTAAGTGGAACATTTTTCAAAAAGCAAATTAATATATATGCCTGTCTTTATTGTTTTGTTTCCAGTGATTACACCTACATAACTCTTCTCAAAAATTCTCATCGCTATTTTTAAGAAAACTACCTTTTATAGGAATCTCTGAAGAAAAGTTTTTTAAAGATATTTTTAAAAATCTTTAATTTTTCTTTTTTTAGTTCAAAATGTCAGCATTTATTGGTTACATTCTTTCACCAAAGATGGCATTTATTAATTTAAAGTAATTTTTTGAAAAAACAAAATATTTTTTCAAACTGTGTTAGGTAGAGTATATTTCACTTAAATGTAAACATTCAGAGTCTATTGGGGATTTTTACAGGGCCCCACATAGATATGCTGTGCTATTATGATATAATATAAATACGTTTTGTAACATCAGTGTACATTTTCTAAAGTAAGACACTGGCTAATAGAAATAATAGAAAAAAATCTCCTTTTCTTGTTTTAATTTTTAGTTTTAAAACAGATGCAGCTTTGAAAGAAAAGACCACATGTACTTTAAATATGTTTCTATCTTTGAACTAAAAGTTAATATTGATAAAGAAAATATTTGAATAAAAAACACCTGAGCTAGATGCACTTTTAGAACAAAGGATGGGAAAGGGTGACTGCTTTTGCAGATACTCAAGATCTGCAAAATTTGTTACCACTCAACGATCTGAATAATAAAAAACATAGTTATCTCCTTGCTGGTTATTCAAATATGATGCTTTTTGACTGGATATAGACAAGAAATTTTGCCAGAAAGAAAGCTGAAAACCCCCCAAATGACAATATACCACAAAGTAAAATTTCCATAGTTGTTTTGGTCATGATATTTGCTCTTCCATATTTTGTGATGGACAGTTTGCCCATTTTCAGGGTTATTCATTGAGGCATTCTTTTCTCTGCCCCAGCCAAATAAAAGCTGGTTGATTGTACATTTGTCTTGCATACTGTCTAACATAGAGAAAGATGGTGACCCCAACTTTATTGTTGGTTGATAGACAAATTAATATTTAAAAATATGTTTAAAGACTAATATATGTCAAACATTTGCTTACTTTAAAATATGTGTACATGGAGAGAGGTTCACACTAATTTCGGACAATTTAGATCAGAAAGTAACCTTACTAATAATTCAGCCTTCTCCATTTACATATCATAAAACTGAGTTCAAAGGGGGTCCCAGAAAGAAACCTTTTCAATGTGACGTCAGTGATATATGCATATCAATGTGTGGCCCTCTCTGGATCAGAGGTGTTATTTAATTGTAATCTAGAAAAATGCTTTGGAGCTAGATTTTTCTCTATATTCTATACACAGAAATCAAAAGTTAAGTTTATCATTACCCAACATCTCAGTTTTACGAAACCCTCAGTGAATGACCACATTTCTCCTCACACATTTATACTGTTAAGAATATTTTTTAAATCTCATTATTTTACAGGAAGAGCGACAGAAGCCTATCAAGAGCAATGATTTTGACTAGTCAAAGACAAGATGTGAGTGCCATGGATAAAATCCAAAATGATTGAGTCTCAGTTGTATTTAGGTTTTTCCAACAACTTGTTTTTCAATGGGAAAATCCCTATAAATAAATAGCAAGGGACTATACAGCATCACTACCTCTGCCAAAGAAGCTACTTTAAATTTCACTGACTTTCAAAACCACATTTGAGACAATATGGTCCAGTAAAGTTGAATTAGATCCAAAAGCAAGAAACTAGATCTCTTTTCTCAACCGAGTCATATAAACAGTATTACATTCTAACTTGGTTCCTCGATATAACACAAAAGTAAAAGATAACACCCTCTTCCTGACAAAGAGGTCAGTTAGATGATAGATAACTCTAAAATTTCAAACTGGAGTAAATGTTAGAGAATACTATTTTAAGTCACTATTTTTAAAAAGTAAAACAATATATGCAAGTTTGAATGAGGTTAAGTTGCTTGCCTAGTAAGTAGCATTATATGGATCTAGCTAGCTCCACTGGTTCTCAGATTGAGTTCTTTTCACTACAGAATGCACTGAAAATTTTAAAGATAAATATAATATTACAAGAACAGGAACTTATTTTCTCTAACTTTCAAAGTATATATTTGTAGATGTCATGGGTTAAATTATTTCATTTTATGTAAATCTCCTCCATATGTTAGAAATGCAATAAATATAGTCAATGCATAACGAGCATGGTAGCATTCTGCGCCTGGAAGAACCGGATAGACATCTCCACGCATTGTGACCCCCAAATTTCTTTAAACACAAGTTTTTATCTTGATGTGTTTTTCTCTGAGCCACCCTTCTTTCACAAGTAACTTACTAAGAAATTCCTTGGATTAAGATTTTATTTTTCTTTCCCCAAGATATACTTTTGAAATATACAGAGATGGTGTGACTGTACGATTTCTTATACATCCGCCATCTTTGGTCATGGGATAGACATGAGAGTCAGGTGCCACCTAGTTAGAAAAAAATAAAGTGCAGTTGAAATTAATTTAGTACAATGTTGGTTAAAGTTAATTTACTTGAAAAGAACAGTGTCATAGATTACATTTAATTTAAAACAGCAACTAATGAAGGGATGTTTGATGATTGAATTATATTAATGTTTTAAAACATTATTGCAATAATGACAGAAAAAATCAAAGTGATGAAAACAGGAAGATTAGGATTAATTTACTCACCTGTGGGATTTTAAATTCATATGTATGTACCTTCGATAAGATATGGCCGTATATGCACTGACTCTGAAAGACTATTACAGTTAATAAAGTCAGGAATCTAAAGCAAAGAGTGGCTGAAAGGATCTCTTTCATATTAAAAATACTCTGTGCTAGGAGATGATACTGGGCTAGAGTTCCTTTGCTTGTGACTGCCAAAGCTCAATAATACATGAACAGGAGTTGGCAACAAAGTAAGGGTTTATTTTTAGGGAATGGACCATGCCTGGAGACCGCTGGGCTCCCCGATGGCTTCCAGGGGATGGGTTATGTAAGGTGTACTGGGTTATTGAAAAAATCATTAACCATGGTGACTAAGGGAGTTAGGGTCATGGTCAGGTGTCAGTCCCTACTGATTGGCTGGCATTAGCATAGGGGGTCATTGGTCATTTCATCTGTTTCTGATGTCAGCCATGGTGCCACTTCATCTGGTTTTGCTGCTTTTGTGGGCTGGAGCTGAAACACAGCTGAGGCCTAGATGTCATCTCTAGTTTGACCGAAACTTGCCTTTGTTGTCATCAGATCCAAGGCTTTGTTCCTAAAATTATTTGATGCTGAGTCCTAAGGGCTCAATGATTTAAGGGAGTGGACATGAAAGGGAAAAGGAGGCAGATGAGTCAGGGCGCTGGATGAAGCCAATTGGAATCAAAAGCAAAAAAAAAAAGGAGAAAAATTCATATTAAAGAAATAAAGTTTCTGCACAGTTACACAGAGCAAAATTGACTGTCCCGGTCAAGACGAATATGTCAATGGCTGGGGAATGCTGCAGAGCTCACTTTTAAATGGTGGCAAGTAGGCTTAAATTACAAAATAGAACCAGAGACTTGGAAATAAAGAAAAAAACAGACAATGACCAGAAGGGAATGGGAGAGAGATAACAGGGTAAAGAGGGGGAAGGGAGAAGCAAAGGAACACAAATAGAGGACTCATGGGCAAGGACAATGGGGGGGGAGGTTGGCTGTGGGACTGGGGGGTGGCGAGGTAGGGGTGAGTGATGGAGGAAAAGGCGGTACAACCGTAAATGAATGATAATAAATTTTAAAAATTACAAATGATTTGAACAAAGAAAAACATTTATAAAATGTAATGCATTCTGTCAAAATGATTATATATCAAAATACCTGCTCATTTCATTAAAAGCAGGCATTGTTAGGCATGCCCATGCATACAGACACATAAGCATAAAACAAAAGCTAGGAACATAGAATCTTTTGGTTAGAATTTCATAATTTATTATTTAACTTCCGGATTCTAGGAGTAATTAACCTCAAACCTATTAATACTATGACTTAGTGCATGCAAGGCAGGTGAAAATGCGAACAAGACCTTTCATTTGACAAATTTAGAGCCAAATGGAAGTCTTCCTGACATTGATGTTATTTGCGATCATCACTCCATTTTAAACAACCAAATAGATTGGAGCTGGGAAGAGCTCAAATTTAAAATGAGCGATAATGGCAACATTAATGTCTCACTATATTGGAGGAGGATGGTTTTATTTTGCTGCAACCAGCACTTTTAAAAATTAAAGCTAAATCTAATTAATTCAAAGTTGGCAAATGTTCAGTCAATTACTCTCTTTAATACATGCTTTAATTGTGACCGTTTTCTTTTTTAAGTCAGAGTCTCAGTGTATCTCCAATTCCAATTTTATGGCTCTGAAGATGTGCTAATGGCCTCTGGCCTTGGCATTTACTTCTTCTCCCAAAAGATTTTAGATGTATTAGTTGTAACACTGACTCAGTTCCAAATGCATAAACTGCAGTGCATGATGATGTTAAAGAGGTGCAATGACTTAAACTTTTCACTAACCCATTGCTTTAATAAATTCCATGAATAATAATTGCTTCTTGGCCTTTTGGCAAAGATCAAGTGTAATAGATTCCATGAATAAAACCTAAACTACTTAGTATGATATTCAGGCTTGTTTTTTCTTCAGGGGCTCATTTTTCACCCTGTGTCCTTGTGTACCAGTCACATTAGATTTCTGTTTTAAATTAATTTATTTTCCAATTAGAAGTTGACATGCAATATTATATTAGTATCACATGTACGATATTGTGATTAGGCATTTATATAACTTATAAAGTGATCACCCTGATAAATCCAGTACCCATCTGGCGTCATTAATAATTATCAAAATATTACTGACTATATTCTTTATGCTGTACTTCACATCACCATGACTATTTTGTAACTACCAATTTCTACTAGTTGATCTCTTCACCTTTTTTACCCATCCTGCCAACCACCCTCCCATCTTGCAACCATCAATTTATTCTGTTATCGTGAGTTCTTCTTTTTTTCCATTTCGATTATTTATTTTGTTTTTGGATTCCACTATAAGTGAAATCATATGATATTTGTCTTTCTCTGTCCAACTTATTTCACTGAGCATAATACCCTAGGTCCATCCATGTTGTGGCAAATGGCAAGACTTTATTCTTTTCCTATGGCTAAGTAATATTCAATTGCATATATAAATTACCTCTTCTTCATCCATCGTCTATAAATAGATACTTAGGTTATTTTTACTTTTTGAGAAACCTCCATATTGTTCTCCATAGTGACTACACAAATTTACAATCCCACCAACAGTACACAAGGGTTCCCTTTTCTCCACATTCTCACCAACACTCATTTGTTGATATATTGATGGCCATTCTGACAAGTGTGAGGTGATAGCTTATTGTGGTTTTAGTTTGAATTTCTCTGATGATTAGTGACATTGAGCATCTTTGCATATGTCTATTGGGCATCTATAAGTCTTTGGAAAAGTGTCTATTCAAGTCCTTTGTCCATTTTTTAAACCCAATTGTTTAGTTTGTGTGTGTTAATTCCTTAATATATAGCCTATACTTTCTTCGCTGGCAGAACTTTGCTGATGTATCTCTGTGTACCTGGACTCCTTTAGTATACCACCATTTTACTTGTTCATTCCTTACGCCTCTGATCAGTCTTCTAGCTTTCTCTCTCTCTCTCTCTCTCTCTCTCTCTCTATTCTTTTCGTTACAGTTTTGTAATGAAACTGTTAAATTTTAAATATTGTGAGAGCAGCTATTGCCATAGTCATTTCTGTCCCTATTTGCAAGTATCGGAGTGAAGAAAAAAATAAGTGAAAACATATTTGATATATGAATAAATAATAAAAAATTTCTGATAATTTAAAGGCAAAATGAGATAATGTTCTAAAATTTGACACCCTTTATAAAGCTAAATGAATGGAAAGAATAATTGTAACTTTTTACATGCTTATTTTATTAAGCCTAAAAATTCAAGAATAAACAATGTCATTGAAATTTGATCCTAGAAGTGTTCCAAAATCTTCTGTCATTCAACACACTGATACTTTCTCATTATTTATTTAACAAGTTATTTAGATCAGCTTTTTCAAATCTATTTTTAAAAGATATATCAGTATAAAATATGACAAGTATCACCTGGATGAAGAATGTACAAATATATGAAAATTAGTATAATTACAAGTTAAATATATAAAAATGTGAAAAGATATAAAATATACTGATAATAAATCTAATAACCCAAAATGAAGATTTGAGAATAAATTACCCAATGACATGAGAAAGTTAAATATGAACAAATGATAAAGACATTTAAAAACACTAAAGCTCATGGTTCCTTAATTTTAAAAATATCTTACATTGTTCAAATTTTTTAAAATTTTGATATTAAACAGAACAAGGAACCCCAATTCTCATGGGGCACAAGGAACCCCAATTCTCATGGGGTTTGACCTCTTAAAAGAGTCAAAATAATTTTAATACCTTCTCTCATAAGGTTGAAATGGAAGGCTTTTGTTTTACAAACTTTTGTTTCAGGAGATCTGACACAATCTCCTGAATATTTTCCTGTCATATTGATGTTGGCAAAATGTTGAGCGATGAGTTCCTTATCCATGACCATTTCTATTTTGGCAAGAAGCCTACAAAGACCTTGTATTAAATCTTTCATCTGTCTCTTAACAATCAAAATAATTTTACTAACTTTTTCTCATCAGTGTATACCAAATTAACTGATCAAATAAAAACACATCTTCAGTATTGATTGTAATCAACAGATACATGAAGTTAAGACCATTTGCTTCTGCCGCCTTTAGTATATACAGTAATAATATACAGCAAGGCCATTACTGCCTTGCACTGCACGTCTATCCCATGCCAGGCCCTGTTCTGAATTCTTCACCTACAGTATCTTGTTTATCTCACACAATAGTTCCTCACAATTATAAGTTGTTTCTTTGTATTTTTCCCTTTTACAGTAAGGAAATTGTAGAGCCAATGGTGAAACCTAGATCTACCCAACCGCAGAGCCACACTTTTAACCCAAGTTGTCTTGGCCCACGATTGGGGAAAAACAGAGATGAAAAATATTGACTCAATAGCAGATACTTCCATTTTAAAGAAAGTGTACAACAAACATTTTGACTTTGCATATTACAGAGTGATCCTTTCAATCATTTAGTCTCTACTTGAATTATAGAATATAAATATTTCAACTTTGTCAATGAAGACAATGTCAAGTTGTATTGCAATTTACAGATAGCTCGAAGATTCACTTATATCTTAACTATTTTTCATAATGAGTGACAAGAAAAGTACAGATAACCAGGGTCCTTATACGTGAAGTCCACAATGATTCATACACATTTGAATAATTACTTCCCAGATCTATTAAACACTTAGGCTGTTTTCTCCAATAAGTAAAAAAAAATGAACAGTTTCATTTTGACCTCTCTGACCCTGTTAATTCTCAGTAGAGTTACTAACATATAGCTAAATGAGTTCGTGAAAGTAGTAGGCAGAGGAAGAAGCCAAACGTAAAGGTTCTGGTATTCTGACAAGCCAGCACTCAAATTTTTTTTCACTTAAAGAATTTTGAATCACCTTTATTTGTCAAAATAAAGTAGAAATGTTTATTTAAATACCTTGATGTTTTTAATAAATTGGGTATTTGTCTTTTTATTGTTGTCAGTTATTTACATTCTGAATACTAGTCTATTATCAGATATGTAATTTACAAATATATGTTCATATTCTATGGATTTTATACATATATTATTATTGTTGTTCTAGTACAATTATTCCAGTTTTTCCCCTTTACCCTCCTCCACTGAGCCTAACCCCTGCTAAGAGAGATATTGGCAAAAATATTACTACATGGAATATCTGAAATTTTACTTCCTATGTTTTCTGCAAGGACTTTTATGTTATCACAACTTATATTTAAGTCCTTTATCCATTTTGAATTTGTTCTGGTGTATGTTGGATGTCTAATTTCTGTTTTGTTTTGTTTTTTTGCATGTACCCATCCAGTTCTCCCAACACCATTTATTGAAGAGACTATTTTTACTCCATTGTATGCTCATGCCCTCTTTGTCAAATATTAATTGACCATAGAGAAATTAGTTTATTTCTGGGCTCTCTATTCTGTTCTATTGACCTATGTGTCTGTTCTTATGCCAATATCAGGTTGTTTTGGTTACAGTGGACTTGTAGCATAGTTTGATATCAGGTATTGGGATCCTTTCAACTTTACTCTTCTTTCTCAAGGTTGCTAAGAATATTCAGGGTCTTTTCTGATTCCTTATAAATTTTTGGAGTATTTTTTCTAGATAAGTGAAATATGCCCTTGGTGTAAAAGGAATTACTTTGAATCTATAGATCGCTTTGGGTAGTCTAGGCATTTTAATGATGTTAGTTCTTCCAATCCATGAACATGGTGTATGCTTCCATTTATTTGTATCTTCCTCAGTTTCTTTATTCAGTGTTCTATAGTTTTCTGAGTACAGATCTTTTACCTCCTTGGTTAAATTTATTACTAGGCACCTTATTTTTCCTGTTGGTACAGTAAATGGGATTTTTTTCCTAGTTTCTCTTTCCAATACTTCATCATTGGTATACAAAAATGCCATCGATTTCTGAATATTGACTTAGTATCTTACTATTTCTATGGATTATATTTTTACTTTCTTGAAGCACAAAAGTTTTTAATTTAGATACATTTTTTTCTTTTTAAATTTCTATTATTTTTAATTTTTTCTTATTTCCTTTTTTTTGCTTTATGTGTTTTTAGTATTCCATATTTTTAGTGTCATATTTAAGAAATGATTGCCTAACCAAACTCAGGATGATAAATGCCTATGGTTTCTTTTAGAATGTCATAGTTTTAGCTCTACAATGTAGGCTTTTGATGTACTTTGTATTGTTTTGTATGTGAGGTGAGGTAAGTGCCCAACTCTGTTCTTTCACGTGGGTATATTTACTTGGCCCAGCACATTTGTTGAAAAAAACATACTTTTTCCATTGAATGGTCTCAGCACCTTATATAATTCAACTGATATCTTTTTATCTCTGGATTATCAATTCTATCCTATCGATTAATTTTTCTATCCTTATGCCTGTACTGCACTCAAGATTAATGTAACTTCTAAGTAAGGTTTGAAATTGGAAAGTATTTTGGATCTTTTCATTTTCATTAAATTGTAGGATAAGGTTTCTAATTTCTATTAAAAGGGGCAACTGGGATTTTGATGGGAATTACATTAAATTTGTAGATGGGTTTGGGAAATCCTGCCATATTAAAAATATTAAATTCTCCTATACATGAACACAGGATGTCTTTCTAATTAAGTTTTTATTTCAAGGCTGTTTTTTTGTTTTTGGTGAACAAGTGTTACTCTCATTTTGTTTAATTTTCTCCTAAATATTTTACCTTTCTGTGCTATAATAAATGGAATTGTTTTCTTAATTTAATTTTGCATTGTTTGTTGCTAGAATATAAAAATGTACTTTGTTTTTATATATTGATCTCGTATCTTGCAACCTCATTGAAATCATTTATGAACTTCAAGTTTTTGTTTGTTTGTATGCAGATTCCTTAAGATTTTCTGTATGGAAGATCATGCCATCTATAAATATACTTTGACTCTTTGCTTTCTGATCTGGGTGCCTTTTCCAACCCAGTTGTTCTGTCTAGAACTTCCAGTAATGTTGAATAGAAATCTTGAGAGCAGACCTACTTGCCTTGTTCCTGATTTTAGGAGGGAAAGCTTTGAGCTTTTCATCTTTTGGTATATTAGTCCTGAATTTTTCGTAGATGTCCTTTACCAAGTTTAGAAAATTGCCTTCAACTCCTACCTTGTTGAGTTTTTTATATTACAAAACAATGTTCAATTTTGTCAAATTTTTTCCTCATCTATTGAGATGATAATATTTTGTTCTTTATTCTGTTAATATGATGTATTACATTGATTGATTTTTGTATGCTAAACAAACCTTATATTTCTGAGATTAATTCCATTTGTTCATGCTGTATGATCATCTGTATAAGTTACTAAATTCAGTTTGCTAGTATTTTACTTAGAGTTTTCTCACCTAAATCTATAATGGGTATTCTATATTTTTCTTGTTATGCCATTGTCCAGTTTTGGTATCAAGCTAATACTGGCCTCAGAAAATATACTGGAAAATATTTTCTCCTCCTTTATTTTTTTGAAGAGCTTCTAAAGAATTGGTGTTTATTCTTTTCCAAAAATTTGGTAGAAGTCAACAGTGATGTCATCTGGTCTTGAACTTTTCTTTTTGGGAAGTTTTTTTTTTAAATACAAATTCAATATTCTTACTTCTTATGGGTCTATTCCACTTCTTCTTAATTTGGTTTTGGTAGTTTGTGTCTTTCTAGAAATTTGTCCATTTTATCTAGCTTATCTAATTGTTGACATACAATTGTTCATAATATCCTTTTATAAGCCTTTTTACTTGTATGAGGTTAGTAGTAATGTTCCCATCCCATGGAATTTGATTATATATTTTTAAATTTAGAAATAAGACACTGAGATATTTGATCTCATCTTTGTTATGAATATTCATGAGATAGGAAGACTTCTTTGGCAGAATTCAGGGTAAAGTAATGGTAATAATAACATATACACCAAATACTGAATGCCAAAAATTAACATCTGGAAAGGGCTCCACTCCAGTGGACGGTCATGGCAGCAAATATTTCCAACTGATACACTATGTAATGTGGGAGTTTAGCCTGTTTTCAAGTTGCATTTTTGACAATGGTGGAGAGCACGGAATGTGCCTGAGTATAAGTGAGTAGTGGCTTTAATTCTGGCCCAGAGTGGGAACTTCCAGGATCGAATGTATGATTCTTCACTTACAGCACAGGGTACAAAACAAAACATCCTTCAGAGTCAACTCTGAAATCACTGAGCAAAAAATCAACTGAAATATAGTCTATGGGAACAGAAAGAGAGGAAAAACTGGATGCAAAATCCAGGGTCTATTAGAGAGAATGTGAAATTAAATTAGCAGTGTCTGTATAAGATAAAAAAAATCATTTAAGCCTGAAGATGTTGTAAGCAACAGGAAACCAGAGTCTTAGAATTCAGACCAGAGGAGGAAACTATAAAAAAGGTTTGGGTCTTAGTTTAAAGAGTAGATTCCTTGGCCAACAGGGTCTCTTGGTTACGATAAGTGACTCTAAACTCAGCTTCTACCCTCAGCTACTATGGCACTAGGAGTTGTACCGATGATACATTATTCTATTGAGGATCAAGTCCTCCAGATGCCACTATTGTATAAACAAACACTTTTCTTTTCCATCTCAAACAACAAATATTTATTAAACTACTCATTAAGCCTTCCCCCTATTGTCTCTAGTTTCTCTATCTCATCAAGGCCAAATTTCTTGAAATAATTTCCTGCCTCCAGTCTTTTATCATATATTTGCTTCTCCTCATTTCAAGTTTGCTTTTACCTTTGTCTTTCCAACTTCACTAAAACAGTCCTTTTCAATAATCTCATTAACACCAAATCCAGTGAATGCTTTTCAGTCCTCATTTTCCTGGACATCTTTGAAGAATCACCTTGGTTGACCATGCTCTTCTCATTGAAAAACTCCCTGGTTTTTTTCCTATTTTGCTAGCGATTCTTTTTTAGTTTCTTTGATAATTGCCTCCTCTCCTGACCTTTTAAAGATGAACTTCCTCAGGATTTGGTTCCAGATTCTCTTTTCATATCATGTCTCAATCCTTTCTAGGTAATACATGACTTTAATCACTACCTACATGCCAGTGACTCCCAAATGATTCCCTATGTCCTCACGCTTCTAATGAATCTATACTGTGTTTTTTTTTCTTTTATTGAGTCTAGAGAGAGAGGGAAGGAGGGAGAAAAAGAGGGAGAGGAACATCAATGTGAGAGAGAAACATCAATTGGCTCCCTCTGGCATGTGCCCCGATTGCGGAATAAACCTCAACACAGGCCTGTTCCTTGACCAGGAACTGAACTGGTGACTTTCGGCGATGATGCTCAACCAACTGAGCCGCACTGGCCAGGGCTATACCTATATTTCTTACTAGCTTCTCAACCATGTCCAAAACTGAATTACTCATTTTTCCTCTAATGTTTCACTTCTCTTCCAGTGTTTACTACCTGAGTAACATGACCATTTGCCCGGCTATGCATTCAAAAAACACTTTTTTCTCCCAAGTTTCCCATTGTTTCCATCCAATTACAAAGTTCTTTCAATTATCCTCAAATATTTTTTCAATCTTTTCACTTCTATCTTTCTTGCTCCCTACCTAGATTAAGAAGCTATCACCTGCGCTACTGAAATATCCTTATTCCTAAGTCTCTTCCTGTCCACCATTGCTCCCCTTAGATCCATTTTCCAGGAAGCTTTTAGAGTAATCCTTTGGAAATACACATACCAGTCTGTAATACTCCTACTTAAAACCCTTCAACTCTTCTCTGTTACACTTGGGATAAAGGTTGAAAGTCATAATACATTCTATAAGGTTCTGAATTATCTGCCTGTGCCTACACCTGCAATTTTGTCCAGACCTATCTTTCCCTGACCACAACTTAGCCACACTGGCCTTCTCTCAGTTCTTCAGAAACGTCAAGCTGCTTTCTGCCACAAGGACTTTGCACCTGCAGGGAGGCACACTCTCCGTTACACACACACACACACACACACACACGCATGTTCATACAGACAATCCATCTTCAACCTCACTTAAAATTATCACTTCCTAAGCAAAATCTCCTCTGATTTTTCCAAATGAGGTAGGTCTTCCCATCATAGTCTCTCACTGCCCTGTGCATTTCCTGGAGAGCTCATGTCCCAAATCTAAAGTCAATTGTTTCTGTATGTTTTTGTGCATTGCCTGTTTCCATTGCACTGTTTGATGCAATATGCAGTGGTTTACGGTGGCCTTGTTTGTACCTATACCCCCAGCAACCAGAAGAGGTCCTGGATCATTAGAGCCCCTTGCAAAATATCTAATGATTAAACAAATGAAAACAACAAGTAAGATAGAATTGTAGTTCTATCTGTGCTTGGGTTCCTACCGTTACTGTAACCAATTCAAATTCCACCTGCTAGAGGGAAGAAGGTTCCTCACTATTTTAGGTGCAGATCAGGGCTTCTCAAAAAAAGTGAAAGGGCAAGTGTCTCTAAAACAAGGCAGGGCTGATTTCTAATTCTGGTCCCCAAAGAGAAAAGGACAACAAAAAGCAAAGCCTGGCATATTTTTTTTTTCTCCAAAGTGGAGGAAATAACTTTCCTTGAGCAAGTGAGTTGAAGAGGAAACCAAACATGACTTTGTTTAATAAGCAAATCAACTCATAATAGATGAGCACCTCTATGTGTGTATAGGCCAGGCAATAAACTGTAATGGTCCTTGCTGTGCCTGGAAATGAATGTCAGAATCTGTCAGGAAGAACAGCATTGAAGCCAAATGTCAGAAAAGGAAACTGGCAGGCAGCCTGATGATTCACTTACGGTCTGAATCAAGGTTCTTTCCAGAGGCACTCAGACGCAAAAAGCATTTTTCTGTGACAGTCCCTACGACTTCTGTGCCTTTGCTTCTTGTGTGTGCCTTTTGGGTTTGGACTGCAGGTTAGTCTAAAAGTTTTCTTTCTGGGAATTATCCGACTGATAGAGTAATACATCTATGTTTGGTCAATTTTCTGACTTGACTCTTATTAGGAACTAATTTCTGGTGTCCTTTTGCTCTTCTCTGACCATGAGTTCGGCTTTTCCCTTTCTCTTATCCTGACAGCTGGCTTAGACTGTGCCTCACTTATGCACAGAGAAGATAGAATACTTTCAAGAGGCTATTTCTTTGTTCACACAGTTCCCCTTGTCTAGAAGAGTCTTATCCTTCATATAGTCCACCTGGAAAACTTATTTTTTTAAAAAGTCAGAAGTTCAAGATTATACCTTCTAATAGAGATTATCTTCTCCTTAGGGCAGAATTAATTGTTTCTCCTTCCATATATTTAAGGCATAATATAATTTGTGTTATTTCACTTGTTGCATTGTATTTGTTACTAATTAAGCCAATGTCTGGATCTCTGACTAAATTCGAGTTCCTTGAGGACAAGAATAGTAATTCCTCACTTTTTATTGTAATATATACATTCCAGCCTGTGGTAAGAATTGATGAGAAAATAGATATAAAAAAATTTAGCTTAGCATCTGCCACATAGTTTTTGCTTATAAATGTTGATTAAAGTGAATAATTATCCCACCATTGATTATCTTAATTTAAACAATTTCTATTTACAAAGAAAATTAATTTAAAAAACATTATTCATCATAATAACACACTTAAAGAAGCATTCAATACATTGTTATTCAGCCAGGTTAAATATTCTCTAGTCATGTACTCTAGAAAAAAAATTAACACCTTCTGCCGTTTCCATGTAACATTTGGATTTCCAAGTTCTCAGTTTCAGTATCTAATGTGTAAGATGTTGACTTTAATTATATCTGAGATCCTGTCCCCTTGAACATTCTGTGGCAACATTCTGCTGACCACTTTCTTATAACCTACTGTTCTCTCATTGTAGCATGTATAGTCATCTTTTAAAAAAAGATAATTCAAGCTCTGAGTGATGTGGCTGAGCTGGTTGAGCATCCTCCCACAAAGCGAGAGGTCACTGGTTCAATTCCCAGTCAGGGCACATGCGAGAGACAACTGACCGATGTTTCTCTCTTACATCGAGGTTTCTATCCCTCTGTTTCTCCCTCCCACCCTCTCTCTCTAAAAATAAATAAATAAAAATTTAAAACTATAAAAAAGATATTTCAAAGTTCTTGTCATGCATTTTCACATCCAGAGTTGTATCTAGCACAATAATAGATCCACAGTAGCTTCACGAAAAATCAATTCATTCGAATTATGAAAAAGTCATTGCTTTTTTAACTTGTAATGGTTACCTTTTTTCCTCAGTAGACCTGTTTTATTTTGTTTTGCATGCACGCATTCTAGTTTATTACTTCCTTTTCTTTCATTTATAGGAGTGACCTGCGGATTATCCACAATATCTCAGCTTCTTCTCCTTGACTAAGTTGTCTCGTCTTCGTTAGGTGGATGCCAGTAAGTCTTTTTTTGTGTGGTAAAACATATTTGAGAGTCTACATAAGCCCTAATCAAACCAAAAGGAGGACTTGTATCGTTCTATCTGATGACCTGAAGATTTAAAGGAAAAAAATAAAGTTGTTCAAACATTCTCGGCTTTATATAATCCATTTTGCTTAGTTCTTGTTGATTCACAATGCGACCTTGCCTTCCACAAATTTTCCTTCATTCTTCACCATAATATTTTTCAAGATTTCACTGTGAGAAACCTTCTATGTTAACAACACATTAAGTAATGGATTAAGTTAGATATTGAACAATTCCATATTATTAACTAAATTCTTGGTGATATTAATACTTCTAGAGACCATCAGTCCAAAGAGCAGTGCTTTAGGGAGAAAATACCATTATCATAATGAGTATTTTTTTTTCCCCTCTGACAGAAACCATTAGGCAGAGTCAATATTTATGAAGCTTTTATCTTGATTTGTGTAATTTGTAACCCTTGCCTGGGTATGAATTTTTAGCTCAGCTGTTCGTGAGTCCATTAACTATTACGACAGGATGAACTCAGATTTATTGTCACTACTGGTAGCTTTGCTAGCAGGTGTGGGTTGAGAGGCAAAGAGTCCCTGGAAGGTGGAGGGTGTAGGAAAAACCAATTTTGTTGGCTACTGGGATTCAGCTCGATACCTAACCTTGGCGTGAGACATCATCAAGGTACCTCTTGCATCTTCTGAACAGATATTCACTCTGTGAAGGGAGAATTTAGGACAAGAATTTATACAGTATTTTCTAGAAGCACATTCCCATTTCCTTTATAAATATCTCAGTTAATTCCCAAGTACCTATTTATCCCCAAAAATGTGATCACCAGTAAGCTAAGTGGTATAAGAGATAAAATCATCCAAGGAGCTGTTCCACTATGTAAAGACCTGTTGGTAGGATTCAGGACACCTAAATTCAATCTGTGTTGCCCTGCTCAAAAGTGTCACGATGAGTGGCGAGTTCAGAATTCCTGACGGTCTTCCTCTTCAGCCATTCTTCTTCCTGGTATTTCAGGCTAATGGCACAATAAGCAGTTGCCCATGGAGTATTATGTACATGATCTTGACTGACACCCAAGCCACTTAGTTATAGTTTTCTGCATAGTCAGGCATCAAATAAAATGGGGCAGACGTGTTTGGATTGAACTTGGCAGCAGGTCATTTACTGGGAAAGGATGTATTTTAGAAAAGAAACTTGGATGATGGGTTTAAAAAGAAATCTAGTAGAGCTCAATAAAACAGCCCCCATGCAATGAAAGACAGGGGTTAGAAAACTAAATATGCTAACTTCCTTGACCTTGACTGGGACAGCTCTGAAATGTATTCTTCATTGTCACTCAAGTTCCCCAGTGGATTATGCTCCAGTTGCCCACAGTGGTAACTTGCTTGATTATAGACTCTGTTGGCTAGCTTCCTTTCCCAGGCTCACTTTACTCTCCGCATCAATCTCTTCTGGTATTTCTTCCCAAATAAACTACTTGAACTTGAATCCTTGTCTCAAGGGGTGCTTCCACAAAAAACAAATTAAGACACCTCTAATACAATGTGAATATAATTCTCACATCTTGTTTATAACCTCAAAGCTCAATTGTACAGAGACTCACCAAACATAGATATGTTTATATCACTTATACTTTCCCTCAGTTACTCTATAAGATAAAGAAAGACCACATTGCTTTAATAACTAAAAAAGACAAGTTATACTCAGTGATATATTGAGCTTGCTCACTGATTTTATTTATAAATTAAGCATAATGATGATTGAACCATAGCACATCTTACAATTTGCAAATAATCTATTTGTTGTCTATTTTATTAGTTGTCATCTATTCTTGTTTTACCCACAAGATTCCATGTTACTTTCATATATTGCCTATAGCACCATAGAGACATCGATAATAGAACAGAAGACCTATTTGAGGGTTCTTAAGATGCTTGAGCACTAATTAGTCTCTTCTGCTAAGGAGGAGACGTTTTCATGCTTGGACTTGTTGTAGATTTCTCATTAACTAATTGTCTGAAAATACTTTGGGTCACCTCTGGCAGACCTGTCATCCCCAGCACATGAAAGATGGGTAACTGACAGGAACAAGAGTGCAACCCACCTAATTAAATAAGAGATTCATAGAAATTATGGGAAGAGAGAATCAGAATCCTTCACTCCCCAGTTTAATTAGCTAATGAATGCCTGAACAGGACCTGAGTCACTTTATTGATACAAAATTCTGTTCCTTCCACACTATGTGAATACATAAACATAAATTCTTGGAACCCAAGCTTGCATTGAATCTTTAACTTGATGTTGAAGTCTGTCCAAGACCTAGCGTCAACCTATCTC
Organism: Mormoops blainvillei; assembly: GCA_004026545.1. Lineage (NCBI taxonomy): Eukaryota > Metazoa > Chordata > Mammalia > Chiroptera > Mormoopidae > Mormoops > Mormoops blainvillei. The sequence goes on from PVJD01005109.1 coordinate 120,709, forward strand.
TATAGCCTTCTTGCTGACCAAGTTTCCATATGACCTCCATATTTTAGTACACTGTGTTTTACCCTGAGTCCTTTAGGAAAAACATCAAAAAACAAAACAAAAACAAACTAAACCTGAGGCAAAATTACATGCAAATATTTTATTGAAGGATACTGAAGGATGGCAGAAGATACCACAGCAAAATACACTGCTTTGACATAAGGATTATTTTGAGCTAAAGACTCTTGAACAACAGCAGGTGCAATAAGGGTTCTCTGACTTCCCCTTTTTCTTCCTGAAAGCAGGTGATCAAATCCCCAAATGGAAGATGTCTTCCCTATACCAGGAGGAAAAATAATAGTCTTATCACTGAGAAAAATATATAAAAATAAACCTTGTTACACTCACAATTATCTTTCTAGCCACTTCTTTATCCAATTAGCTACCCTAGTCCAAACCCCTCTCTGCCTTGTCATATTTTTACAATCTACTACTCTTTGTTCAATTCAATATATATAAGCATTTAAATCTAACTGCCTCTTTGGGCCTTTATTTAAGTATAAGGGTTATCTGTCACGTAAAACTTATATCAGATACATGTTTATGCTTTCCTCCTATTAGCCTGTCCATGTCGATTTAAATCTCAGTCCCAGCCCAGCACCCTACAAGACACACTTTTACCTCCCCTGCAGTACAAGGAAGTATAAGACAAAAAAAAAAAAAA